>JAYJMF010000028.1:446821-462768 GCA_036873715.1 Salvia sclarea
TAGGATTTAGGAGAGAGAGTGAAGAAAGAGAAAAATATATCAAATCTGGATCATTGATTTATGAAAGATGAAAGGTAAGGATTGATTCTTATTTCTCATTTTAAGAGGTGATGTACAATAATTAACCCTTATATATATATATATATATATATACACATATATATATATATATATGAATCATTTTCTGTACTTTCAATTATGAAAATTTACTGAGAATACATTACTTTGTTTGATTTTGTATGGTTGGATTCCACTTTCATAAGGGGTTATATTCCTTTATTAATTCATCAATTTTTACAACAAATGCAAACGAACTAATTTATTAGTTTATACTAGAATTCGCTCCCGTGCGATGCACGGATATATTTTTAGATCAAGTATTTATATTTATAAATATTGTAGCAATTATCATGCAGAAAAACTAAAAATTTACAATGAAAAATATAATTTCTATACAATTGATTGATTAAAATATCATACTTCCTTAATTTATACAAGGGAAAAAAGTGCAAAACTACCTCTAGCCATTTGACTATTTGAGCAAAAATCACATATACCATTTGGCGTTATATTTGGTGCAATTTAACCCCTAACGTACTTAAAATGGGATAAAATACTCATTCACCACACGATGTCTTTAACTACGTTTTCAAAGTTAATTTAATATATATACATATATATAATATTATACAAAAATATTATATTTTTTACATTTGAGAATCATAATTAATAATTCAAATTGAAAAAAGAAAATTGAGAAGGGAAAAAATTTAAAAAGAAGCACCAATTCAAATAAGAAAAGGGAAAAGCAAAATCAATGAGAATAATAAAATAAAATAAAAAAAAGAAGAAGAGGAGGTTGATTGGCTAAATTATAAAATATGACCATGAAAGTATTTTTTTTTATTTAAAAAAACTAAATTATTTAGAAACCAACCTCAAACTTTGATTAATCAACCACAAACTTTGAATTATAAAATCAAAGTTTTTCTATGATATTTAATCTAATCACATTAAATATTTACAAAAAAAAGAAGCAAGAAGAATGAAAGATATATAGAAAAAATATGAAAGGAAGTGATGTAATCTACCTCCAAGTGGTGGCCTAAGACTTCGAAATTTCATAATTTTCATAGTATATATGAAAATTATATATTAATCTTAATATTTTGTATTATTATAAAATTACCTTTAAATTGATTTAAAATCAATTTGCAATTGATTGCAAATTACAAACTCAATAAAGATCAAAGTTAGCTTTGTTTGTTTCCATTTAATTCGAATAAATGAAAATGTTGAGCTTCCATTTTATGTAATTTGTTCAATTAATCACGCCAATAATAATTTATTGTATATTATAATATTTGTATACTTCAATTAGCTTAATTATAAAATTCTATAAGTTAATAAAAAGTAAACTAAAAATAATAGGAATAAAAAGAAATAACTCGAAAGGGGAAGGAAAAATATTTTTAAAAATTACCTAAGAAATCATTTTTAAAAATTTACCAAAGAAATCATTTTAAAAAATTTACCTAAAAAAACAATTAAAAACCTGAGAAAAAATAAAGAAGTTTGGATAACCGTACATAACAACAATGTTAATCCAATTAAAAAACAACAAACTTGATTGGAAAGAAACCTTTTAAAAAATAATTTAGAAATACATATCATAACTAACCTCAAATTTCAAATAATAATAATTTTCTCATTTTTGATTTATTGTATATATGTATATCATGTATCAAATTAAAGACTTTTAAGATTTTTAATTTGATATGCATATTGACTATTTTATTAATAATAAAATTATTTAATTTTCTAAATTAAAAAAAAAAGAATAACAAAACAAAACAAAAAGGATAAATTGAAAATTACAACATACACTCCTCTTTCTCTCTCCAACTTCACGCACAAACACAAAAAAAAAAAAGAGGAAGAATCAAGTTTTTTGTGTATAAAATCTAACCTAAGAAATCAATTAATTCACAAAATTACCACTCAAATCAATTTGCAATTGATTGCAAATTTTCAGCTCCCTTATTCTATATATAATAGATAATAGATTTCTGATAGGCTAACATTTTTTTTTTTTTTGCAATTTCAGTACTCATTTTTCAATTTTTATAAGTCAAATTAATTAGTGCTTTAGTTTACAATCTTCCATCTGAATATATAGTACTAATTAAATTGAATCTGTAGCAATCATTGTGTAATGATCCATGTCATCTTCATGTAAGAGAAAATGACATTTATGTATGAATGGCACAAAATGACATTTTCTTCACTCTAACTTGGATAGTTATCTCATGTTTTTTAATCAAAGTGCGTAAATTCCACATACATCTTTTGAAAATTGGCTTCTAAGAAAAATAATTTATGAAAATTGGTACTTTTAATTTTGACATGTTTTTACACTAGAACCTCTTGATAATTATTTTAGAAAGGTGTTACTTAATGGATAAATTAAAGTTTAAAATAGGTATTTATATTCAACGAATATTATTTAAGTTTAGTTACATCTGCTTTTTCCAAAACTTAAATTCAATATCACAAGAATTCAACAAACTTGGATCTAATTACATAGAAAGATGCATAAGATCCAAAGGTTAGAAGACATAATTGATAAGTATAATGATTGAAATTAACTCAGTTAAGAATGAAGCTTAGGATGTTACGGTATCATGAGATACAGTTATGCAAAAGGATGATTATTAGTTTATTAAGTGTCTTTTTTAATTATTATCTTATTAATTTATTGGGTATTAATTTAATTATAATTTGTGTCTGTTTAGCCAATAAATCACTATTAGTTTTTTCTTAATTTTCTATTTTTTAGTCAGAGTTGTCCAATTAAATCTAAAATTAACATTGTTATCACTATGATGGCAACCGCATGTCACCCAACTGTTATATGTGCTTTTCCAACACTCGGAAAGCACTTTCCAATTTGACACAAATGATTTATTTAATTAAAAGTATTAGTACAAAATTAGTTATCATGCTCAATCACGTATTTTTCTTTTTCGATTTACATGGTATATTAGTATAATCTTTCTAGTAAAATAGAAAGAATTGAAAAGTAGCATCCACCTTTCATGGAGAAAGGACAGAGGAAACACCAAAAAATTGCAAGTTTGGGGCACCTGTATACTTTAATTTTTGAGTGCATGCATGGTGCCTTTTTCCTTTTTTCTATTGGTGTGTTTGATTGAAATATTTATGTATAAAATATATTGCCACTGATCCAACTAACTTAAGCTAGTATAAAGTAAATATAGAAATATATGTAATATTATTATTTAAAATTATGAATGATAAAAATTGCAGTGAAAAAGAAGTGACTCAAGTTAATTGAAACAATTAAGAAAGAAATACGACTCTAAAGTTGTCCAAGTTAGTTGGACGGAAGGAATATTATATTTGTCTTAAGAGATTTTTTTTCGAAGGACGTCCATGTGTAGATAATAGGAGTAACATTTTTCTTCACTACAAATGACACTTTATTTTCCTGTAATTAAACTTGGCAAAATAAGCTTGGCCCAACCCGTTTTTGCACGGGCTTGAGCCTAGATATTTTAGGGGCGATTAATTTCGGTCTATCCTACCTGTCCAAATTGAGCAAAAGCATGATGAGATCAGGTTGACCATGAAATTTTACATTATAAATAGCATTTCGTGTTTGGTTGTGTTTTATAATTTTCGGCTTAACCCGGCCTGATTTTTATGAAAAGTTTGGTGTGCTTGTGCTGGTTTCATCCGGCGTTTTGTTCGTATTGATTGTAACTCGATAACTGACACTTCTTAGTTATTGAACAAAAATAAATGACATTCATTTTCGTTATAAACACTTGCCTAGAACATGAATTAGATCAACCACATACCTTCTAAAACAATCGCCATGAAATTAGGGGGGAAAAAAAAGAAAAGAAAGGAGAAGACAAAAAAATAGTATCATGATCTAAATAGATAAACAATTATTTGAAATTAATTGTCTCTTCCCAGTTGTCTTTTGCCAACCACTGGAATATGACACGTCTATTTGAGTCTTCTGCCTCATGGATAATATTTGGCACGTCATCGACCCAACTTCTTTGTTAAGCACTAGTGGAAGAAAATTATAAACAAAATATAAGATTCTTTTATAAAGTAAACTGTCATTTGTCAGTAAGTGGTGAATTTCTTAACCAACTAATGAATAAGTCTAAGTCAGAGCTTATAAGAAAAGAAAGATTTGTTCAATTAAATTTAATTAAAGAAGGTTCTGTAAAGTAGAGGGAACAGTGGAGGTGAGTTCTCATTTACTTTCTTTGATTTTTTTGCAGAATACTTTTAACTTTTGCTTTGGAATTTTGATCAGTTTATATTATATTTTGATGAATTTGAGTTACACGGGTAGTAGAAAACAATCCCTCAATAAGTCTTGGAGTTCATTTACATTTTTGAAGGATTGTTACAATTCTTGCTTGTAAAGTTTCAATCGTTACTACTACTAAATTGGACTTTTGATTTGCTCTCTTCCTCTGCTGACAAACTGCGAATTTTTTAATGGATAAATATCACCATGGTTTATATATATTCCATTACATGGTTGTCTTAGTTTACAATTTATCAGTGGTCAAAACCCTGAAGCTGTCTTCCTCTCCAAGTCCGTCCCAGTTCTCAAATCTGTCTGTTTCTTGAATTTGCAGATTATTTATGCTGTTTTTATTTGATTTCATTTGTGGGCTTATCTTGATTTAGCAGGTAAATCAATCTTGTGTTTCTGATTTCTGTGAAAAGTAATTTTGGAGTTGAGCTTGAGCTTTGAGATTCTTTTTGTGAAAAAGAAATGGTGGGAATCATGTTATTGATTAAAGGAAAGAAAGAAAAGGGCTATTTTGTTCTGTGCTAACTGCTAAGAATTTTGTGTATAAGATTGTATAGTAAGTTGTTTGTGTGCTGTTTTATCTAAGCGTCTCTGTTTTCTTTCTCAGAGTTCAATGATTATGGAGATAGTGATAGAGATGCTGCAAACTTTAAACATTTACTAAAAACGAGCTTAGAAGTATTAATCATGCACTAATTTGATTGCCTTGAATTTTGCAATTTAACCATCTAAGGAAAGAGATATTGATGTGGCATCGACGTGGACGTCTAAAACAATGTACTGTAGTATATATATGAGTTAAGTGCTAAAGGATGACATTCTTACCTATTATAACATAAAACCGATGAATGCAAAATCAAATCCGTCCATCATTTTGAGAAGGTAAGAACATCAATGTTTAGCATTTAACTGATAAGCCATTGTTTTGGATGCTAGACGTATGTCCAACAACTAGCCACGTCGAAGCTACATCAGTATCTCCTTCGTTGTATGTGTAAATGCGTGTGCAAAATAAAAAACGGGCAAAAATGTGTGTAGCTCTAGGCAATTAATGCAGCTGTTTGATAGAAAGTTTGTCGAAGACCTTCTCGAGATTTTCGTAACTGGGGTAAAGGGTAAACCATAGTTTAGGAATGTCTATGTGGAGAAACATACATCATGTTTTAGCCAATCTGTAAATACATATTCTGCAGCCAATATATAGTATATGATGCTTGCTTATGTTAGTATATGTTAACAAATCCCTAACTTGTGTTTCTTTTTATTGTCCCCTCCAAATAAAGGAACACGAGACTTTAAGCTGTCGAGGAGGGGAGGATCTTTCAACTTAAGACGGGCTTTCGGTTTTGAAGGTTTCTTCTTGCAACCGTGATTTTGAAGTGAACGACGATGCCTTTGGTGAAATCTTCTGCAGGTTTGGGAAGCCACGAGCGTTACTTGGTGAAGGACAGTGATAACGCCTCTGAAACATCGGTATCCATGTTTGGCTCGGACGCTACATGTACCAGTCAATCGTCGAGTGCTGACAGTTACGGGCAGAAGTATCTCCTCGACTCGCCATCAGAAGACACGCTAATGGCTGGCACGAGCTCGTTCACCTCGTCTCTGGTGACCTTGGGACAGGATGCTCGAGATTTCGATTGTGAATTGGACAGTCAGAGCCAAGACGTGGCTGGCTACGACAGTGACAAGATGAAACTGAAGCTTCAAGAACTTGAAAAGGTGCTTCTCGATGACAACGCCGCCAATGATGAGAACCAGAATATGGAGATCGAAGGCACCACCACGTGTTACGCTGTGCTTCACGACTCACCGAAGGAATCTACATCTTCGAATTCCATCCATAGGATCATAAGGACCACTAGGGAGCTGTCCTTCGCAACGAGCCTATCTCTGAAGACCTTGCTTTTCGAATGCGCCGCCGCCATCCAGAACGGGAACTGCCACGAAGCGTCGCAGATGATTGATGTACTCCGGCAGAGGGTCTCGATCCAGGGAGAGCCCTCCGACCGGATTGCAGCGTACATGGTCGAGGCGCTCGTGGCTCGAATGGCCACATCGGGGAGAGGTCTCTACAAAGCTTTGAAATGCAAAAGCCCGCCCTCATCCGACCGGCTCTCCGCAATGCAGGTCCTCTTCGAGGCGTGCCCGTGCTTCCGGTTCGGGTTCATGGCCGCGAATGGAGCGATCCTCGAGACATGTAGAGATGAAAATCGAGTCCACATCATCGACTTCGACATCAACCAAGGAAGCCAGTATTACACGCTGCTGCAGACGCTGGCCGAGACTCCGGGGCGACGGCCTCACGTGCGATTAACCGGCGTGGACGACCCGGAATCGGTCCAACGCGGCGTGGGAGGGCTGAACATAATCGGGGAGAGGCTCAAGCAGCACGCTCGAGACTTGCGTCTCTCGTTCGAGTTCCACGCCGTCGCCGCGGAGACCGCTCTCGTTTCTCCCTCGATGCTCGGGTGCCAGCAAGGCGAAGCCCTCGTCGTGAACTTCGCCTTTCAGCTCCACCATTTACCCGACGAGAGCGTGTCGACTACGAACCTCCGAGACCAGCTGCTCCGGATGGTGAAGGGCTTGAAGCCAAAGCTCGTGACCCTTGTCGAGCAGGATGTGAACACGAACACAAGCCCCTTCCTGTTGAGGTTCGCGGAGGCATACAATTACTACTCTGCCGTGTTTGCATCTCTCGATGCGACTCTAGGGAGGGACAACCAGGACCGGATAAACGTGGAGAAGCACTGCCTGGCTCGTGACATCATCAATGTGGTCGCGTGTGAGGGAGAGGAGAGGATCGAGCGGTATGAAGTTGCCGGGAAGTGGAGAGCGAGGATGAGCATGGCCGGCTTCAACCCGCGCCCGATTAGTGGGGACGTGTTCGACGAGATCCAGAGGCTCATACGACAGTACTCGGACCGATACAAAGTTAAAGAAGAGACGGGCGCGCTCCATTTCGGGTGGGAGGACAAGATGTTGATCCTCAGCTCCGCTTGGAGGTGATCGTCTCGTCGGGTCCTGATTTTGTGACAGTTTTCGCTCGGAGATCCAAAATGGACAAAACAACGTCGTTTCGCACTCGAGGCGAGGCGAGTTTATCGACTGTACTTCCCGATACGGAAAATCTCTCTTGGACTGGAACTGTCATAAATTCGATTCATTATGGTTAAGTAATGTATTGATGATTTATTAGATTAGAACTGTCACAAAATCATACTATTATCAAACTAAGTCAGGTGTATCTTTCCTCAATTTTATGATTGCGATTTCATTTGTCAAATCCATCTCTTTAAATTTTTTGAGGACTATATAAATTTCTCCTTCAATATTCAAAATCTGCAGATATTTTATAATCCCCACTGTCTGAAAATTACATAACATTACCAACTGAATTACAGATTAACCTAATCTTTTCTCAACAAAGAGAGAAATGTGTGTGATTAATGTTTGATGCCAAGAAAACACAAGCCTACTTCAGCTTGAGCCTGCAACTCTTCCAACACTTTCACCATTTTCTCGCGGCAATGCACGGTCTCCTTCTGCTCCGAGAGGATGTTCCGTAATCTTCACACCAAAAACCACGAGTTAGCCATCTCAACAAGCTATCAACATACGCAGCATTAAACACGGTAAAATCAACTAGACGGAGCGGCTCCTCCTATTGAAAGCTTACACTAGTTCATTTCTTACAACTCGATTACAACAAATTTGTTAGAGGTGATGCTAAATGAGTTGTTTTGTTTAGTTGCCATTAAAGAAGCTTAACTACATTAGTTTATGTGAGCAATTGTGTTCAAATTTCAGTGCACAAAAACTGGATAATGTTTTGAAAAATAATGAAAGAGGGTAAAAAGCAGACGATTGAGAGCTTACTTTTGTACGGTTGCGGTGTCTCCGTGGCCTGTGCAGATAACGAGCATGGCGTTGTCGGGTAGAGTGGAATATATAGTCTTCACTCTACTGTTGATTCGACTGAGAATATCCTTCAGCTCCGAAGTGACCTTGTATGCGATTCTTTTTCTACCCGAAGGTTTACTACATGTAAGCAATGAGATCATCTCTGCTATCTTCGTATTTAGGCTCCCGTCATCATCTGCTTGTTTCTTGAAATACGTATACAACTCCGAGAACTGCGTCCAGATGAAATGCACTTTGTTGTTTCTTACCTAAGCATTTCCACAAACATGAGATAAGAGGAAAAGTATAATTTAAAAGAAGAAACAAAAAAAGAAAAAAAAAGTAAGAATACCTCCTTTTTGGTTTTCAGAAGCGCTTCATCGTCACTGGATACGGGAATCGCATGAGATGATTCGGAGGCGTATCGTTTCACTATAGAGACGTTATCAATCAAACAAGACGTTTTGCCGGAATCACTTAATACCGTCAGGAGTTTCTTCCGCATAAGCGCCGGGGGCAAGCCAAAACCGGGACCTGATGATACGAAAGGGACAGGCAAAGAATAAGAAGTCGAACTGAATACGCATTACCATCATTTAGCACGTATTTGTATATAACACAGACCATGTTTGATTTTTAGCAATGCAAGCTCCATTGTAGCTCTAGCATCTTCAACACTATCATGTCCATTTCCCGAGTCTTGTATCTCTCGGGAGAGAAACTTCCTTGTTAACACACGCAAAGCTGTTTTATAAGACCGGCCTCGTGGGTGTCTATACAAAATTGCCGTATCAATCACCAAATCATGCTTGATCTTCAAAGCTAACAAATCATTTTCTAGTGAATGCCCGACAAGGATAGTCTCCTTGTAGACAAATCCAAGAAAATCCTCCTGAAGAAATAAGCAACTGTTAAAACATATAAAATGAAGTTGAAAAAGCCATCACGGCCACCCATTTATACATAGTGATTAGCTTGTACATAAGGCAGGATTTTGAACTCATTCGGAATATCTCAAGTATTTAGATGAGGCAGTCGTGCAACATAGTAATGCTAAGAAAAGGTAAAAAGGTTAAAATAGACCTGAATATCTCCAAGGGTTGTCGTCACGCTTTCCATCATTTCACGAGTAATTCCACTGTACCTGTATAACACCCAAAAATCTTAATATTGTTGATTTAACCATGCCAGGAAGCTACAGTTCCTATTCCATAATCAACAACAGGATTAAGAATAATCTACGGGTAGACAGTCTTAAATCAGAAGTTTCAGTCTAAAGATCACTAATCTTAGTGGAAACTGAAATTATATTAAGTCCAATTCAGATATGTTAATCCCACTTAGGGTTAATAAACCCTAAGTTAGGCTTTATTAATCATAATTAGGATTTAATTAGTGCACATGCACTGGAGTGTGCCTCATTAGGTTATTAGGATTTATCAGTCATTTATTTAATTCTGACTTGTATTTTGGGAAAAAATTCCACAGCCACAGTTCAGACGCATTAGGCAGCACACATAAGATGCATAGCTTAAAGAAACTGAATACCTTGTGTTGTAATCAGTAATAGCATTTGCTGGTTTAACAAGTTTATCCAACAATACCTGCATACATAATTAAATTAGACAAAACTATATATTGTTTACAACCAATGGAACAAGAAAAGGGACAAACATTTTTCACGCACTAAAACGATCCTACCTGTCCAGTAGTATCAACCAGCGTAATTCTTGTCAGCTCAAAACCTTTCCCTGTAATGCACTGGTGAAACAAATCAGTCAATAAAAATACAACTATAGATAACATTAAATGACTTCAACAAATGCACTTAACGCTTGGTTCAGCAGAGAAGAAGAATATAATCCCTCTTCATACAGACAAAATTTTGTACTTGCTTGGCTGTAAAAGAGGGATTATATTCTTTTGTAAAAAAAAATTTCACAATGAAACCAAAGATCTTATTACAAAGAGGATTAGTTGTTAGTTGTTACAAAGGGATCAGTAATCCCCAGAAAGTGTCAACATCCTTTTTCAGGTAACATTAGAGGAAGAACGAGGGAACGATGCAGATAATAATGGAAAGACTTCTTATTGTTTCTAGACATTGTAGCTTTTCACTATTTAAGCTCTCTGTTCTAATTTAATTCAAACTTAACATTCGAAACATACCATCTCACAGTCAAGTGCCAAAATCCCATGCAATGGAGTTCCGGAAGGCGCAGGAAGTGTTGAAAGAAAATCTGCAAGAGCCAAAGATTTAAAAGGGCTATCATAACAAGGTGTTTCCCAAATAAGGTAAGATATCCATCAAGAATAGAAGAACTAAATAAACTCCTTTAAGAAGATAATATAGAATCACCTGGATCTTTGAAACAGTATCCATTATCTTCCAATTGCTTGGGAGTAAGTGTGTAGTAAGTAACCGGAAATGGCAAATTCCCTTTTAAGTCAATAGGAGATGCACCACCCAAAGACTCACAATTTTCTGCTAAGAGCATGATTTAGGTATATCCCCAAAAAAATCACAATCTCCTAGTATTAAGTATATAGAAGAAAAATGAACCTTGAGAAGATATTCGTGCGGCTTTCTTTTGTATCTGCTCATCCTCGTCCCTTTTTCTTTTAATTTTGCATGTAAGTAGAGCATCTACAGTCTGCATTCCATCTGATGCACAGCTAGCACATAGAAAAATGGAAACATTAGATGTAAATATAATAATAAAGAAAATCACGAACTCAAGAATCTCAATTCCCAAGTAGTGTACTAACTACCTCAGAGCTAAAACTGCTCTAGGAATTCCACAGCATTCTTTAAAACTTTTTAGTAATTTGGACTGTGATAGATACAGCGCTGCATCAAGACCGGGAATGTAAAGCATGACCACTTTGGGAATTAAGGGCTTGTTCTGCAAATGACAATTGCAAGATGTAAACTAACAAAAAAATGATATTTCCACCGACGTAGCTAGCAAGATTATTAAGATCTTTACTTTAATAAAAACCCACGACGGCATATAGCCCTCAGCAAGCACCCAGGTGGCAAGTCCTTGGACATCCTGCAACAACAAAAGGGGGGAAACAATTACATATTGCTACATTAATGATTTAATTCAAACATGAACAGATTGGAAGGAACCATTTGGTTAGGGTTCAGATGGTACCTGGAAATTCAAGGTTGAGGTAGATTCTGTCTGCTTAAATTCGACGTCTGCTCTTGCCTGCACAGCTAAATAGGCAAACATGAGCTTAGACCTCCACAATATCAGTTGGCCAAATCAACAACTTTCTGATTAACAAACATCAAAGCAGCTCTCCACAGATAACAGAGCATTCAAAAGACCAATTGCACAAGCCAACTCAACAAATTAAAACAAATTTTCTACAGTATCCCCTTATATTTCGTAAAAGAATAATCTTTTTCAACAAACCTATCATTCCTTCAAAAACCCATTTCATTAATTGTTGTAGAAACCTTTCACTTTCCACTTTGTATACAAATTTTAATAACATTTTCCCCCAAAAAGTAGCTACCCATTATGCCCAATAACTTAATTAAAGCGTATGCATACATATAAACAGCGGGAAAGAAGAAAAGAATCATGAAACGAAAACAACGAAGTTCTAAGATTGCAAAAGAAAAAGTTTACATACAATCTTGAACGATTTTCGTGGAGCTAAAAGAAGTGGAAATTAAAGACAAATAAAACCTCTGGGCCATAGATATCAAAGAAGGATTTGTTTGCATTGCTGCTGGCTTCGGTGTTTCCCTCATTGGGCGTGTGGAGTTCGTCGCCTGTGGAAGTCATGTTGCCACAGCACGATGAAGAGAAAATTGCAGAGACATAAAATAAAATTTCCGAGGTTTTGAATTTTGATCAATTTTGGCTAAGCCCTAATTTTTATGTTTGCTCATACATAGTTTATTTTATTCTGATGCCCAGACAATAGGTCTAGAAATTCCTTATTTAAATTGTTTTTATTTTTCCTTTGACGACACAACCTTAACTCTAGGAAGTCGGACATATGTATAATATAAAGCATTTTCAAACATACTATAAACTCTCACATGACAATAATATATGAAAGTGAAATATCTATCTCGTACCTTCGGGAACACCCAAATAGTACGATTTCACGGCTTCAACTTTCAAGTTGTAAGTGAGAGGGTAGTGTTCAAATCTCCGCTCCACATCCCTAGTCAAAAGATAAAAAGATATTTTCTCCGTCCCGCCGAAGTTGTTACGTTTTTCTTTTCGGGTCGTCCCAACGAAGTTATTACGTTTCCTTTTTAAGACACTTTTATCACCCACACAACTTTAAATAATATATATTCATATCATCACTTTACATTACTTTTCAGCTCTCCTAAAACTTCATGCCCAAAAGAAACTTAACAACTTCGGCGAGACGGAGGGTAATATTCATCTCAATCGCACTTTGCTTCATTCAAATAAATGGTGCGTTTACTTTGATTAAATTGTTACTATTATTCACTTATAATCCAACATTTGCTCATATATATATATAGTTACTTTATATCTTATTTTTTAAAAAATTACCAAAATGTCACGATCTTTGCTACGATAATACATACTCCCTTCGTCCTTCATATATAGGCCCATGGAGAAGTGACATAAGTTTTAATAAAAGTTGAAATGATAGTAGTTTGAGTGGAAAGAGATTATGACTTTATTGAAAAAAGTAGGAGAGAGAGTATGACTTTACCATAAAAATATTAATGAAGTAAATATTGTGTCATTTTTGCAAAAACAATTTCAAAACTCAAGACATAAATAATTATACAGACAAAAGTTGGGTCATAAGTGAATAATAATTATATTTAAAAGAAACAAATAGGTTTAGTCAAAATCTCTTTTGAGGACACGTGGGAACTTTATTTAATCAAAAGATTATAATTGAGTGTGGTCCCTATATACGTATGTGAGTGTGCTCTCATGTTTTAATTGATTATGGTTCATACAAGTTGCCCTCGCCACCTCTTATGGCTAGTCGTCGAGTTGGTTGGTTTGTTGAACTAAAATTGAGTTAGTAGAATAAAAAGAAAAGACTCAATCTCAATCTCTCTTCCTCTTGCTTCGTCTCCAACCTCTGCAATAGCTCCGACGACAACTTATTCACAAGGTGTGATTTAAGTACAAAACAAAGGTGTAGCAACTCGCATTTTACATGAACACGTTAATTATTCTTGACATACATAAAATTATGTTAGATAGCTAGCATTACATCACTTCTACTTCTGTCTATGCTAAATAAAGGTCGTCTTTACTTCAAATCCATTTATTTAAGATGGAAAAATATATTTAATTGTTCGAACTCATGAATTCGATCTTCATCTCCTTTCCAATTTGAGATATTAAATCCGGCGTTGAAACGGGTCCATTATTAACAAAATCTCCTATTAATTATTAAGAGCACACAACATAAATTTCAACGTAATTGAGTGCAATATAACATGTTATACGTGAATTCACCAAAACAAAGTAGGAGAATAGTAGTATTCCTCATTTATGGAATATGACCATTATTATCAAATTGCCTGCAATAATAATCCAAACTCAAGAAATCAAATCACATATAATCTAGCTTACACATTTGACCATCACCTTCCCCAAAACATTATTTTACAATCACATGTTATGAATCCGGATCATTCAGGTCGAGATATTACGTACACACTCACCCTGATCAAACCCATTCAGACCTAAATGCTACAAATCTGAATCATCATCAATCCGACAGACCTCACTAAATCCGTTCAAGTCAAAATATTACATGCGCACCTGCCCTATTTAAACCCAATTAATCCCCACCAATTTCAAACCACAACACACACCAAATCACAAAACCCTAGCTAGCTAGAGTAGATATCACCAACCAAAAATGACACCCACAAAAACCCTAATCCTCCTGGTGGCCACGGCCCTGGCCCTGGTGGGCCAGGCCGTGGGGGACGAGCAAACCCTAGACCTAATAAACCGGGTGTGCCGGACCACCTCAGACCCAGCCTTCTGCAGCAAGATCCTATACATAAACCTCCCGGGGCCAAAGGCGGACCTGGCGGGGCTGACCCAGCTGACGGTGAGCCTGACGCTGAGCATGGCGACGGACACGCTGAGGTTCATACAGAAGGAGATGGCGGCGGAGACGAACCCCAACGTGAGGGGGATGTACTCGGTGTGCGAGGGGAGGTACAAGCTGGTGGAGGGGTTCATGAAGGGGGCCGACTACGACGCGAAACGAGGGGATTTCAAGCCAATGGTGACGCTGCTCAAGTCAAGCAGCAAGCCCATCATCATATGCCAGGATGCCATTGGGAGGCTCGTGCCGGCGATGCTGCAGAAGAATAGGATGATCAGGGTTTTCCTTAGCGCCGCACTTTATGAAGGAACCATTTTGTAGATTTTATTTATTTATATATCTTAGGCCTTAATTCAGATTCATTAACGAATTGATTCGCTTTCATTTTTTGAAACATCATAAATTTTGTACGTTGTCCACATTTGGAATAAATCTCCTCGCGTATTAATTTCGTATTCGTAATTAGGATTTAGAGGATGTACGTACCTAACTGTGCCTCACTCATGCATTTATTGGCAAGTAAAACTTTTTTGTGTCTCATTTAACATAGTGTATTTATTCTTTTAATAAGGGGAATATGATAATAATGTATAATATAATATATAATATTCACTACAAGAAAACACGCCATTAACGACGGACGGTATTCCGTCGTTAATGGTGCGGCCTTAGCAACGGATTTAGAGACGGAATTTTTTAATCTAATTAGCAACGGAATTAGCGACGAAATTTTCATTTTTTATTTTTGATTATTTTATTTTAAAAAATAAAATATCCCGTCGTTAATTATGTCGTTAGATAATTAAATTATTTTTATTTTTATGTTTCCGTTGTTAATTCATTAATTTTTAATTATTTTTAATTATTAAAATATTCCGTCGTTAAAAATTTAAATTATTTTTAATTTTCCGGCGTTAAATTCGTCGTTAATTCATTAATTTTTAATTATTAAAAAATTCTGTCGATAAATCCGTCGTTAATTAATTTATTTATTTATTTTTATTTTTCCGTCGTTAAATCTGTCGTTAATTCATTAATTTTTTTCATTTTTAATTATTAAAAAATTCCGCCATTAATCTTGTTGTCCCCCATCGAAAAACTTGTGGATGTTTTGTTGAGTTTGTGCCTATAAATATTAGAGCACCAATACTAGCAATAAAGAAATAAATAAATAAAATAATATTATAATAGTAATAAATAATTAAATATATAATTTCAAAAATAAAAAAATAAAAATATTGGGAAAATATATGAATGGACTAAGTTGTTTTAATGATCCCAAAACCCTTTTAATTTTGCCTTAGAGTTATTTTTATAAGACCTACATGTTTTGGTCTTTAGACTAGTTTGCTGAAGATCAAGACTGAAGATCAAGACTAAAGTCCAAAACTGAAGATAGAGACTGAAGCTTAAAACTGAAGATATGAAGAGTGGTTCTCACTTCGACTGAAGAATACAGACTGAAGTATATAATACTGATGTATGATATACTGAAGTCAGCAGCTTGAAGATACTGAAGATATAACTAAGTCAGTATCAACTGAAAGGTGGACTGAACCTTTCTAACTGAAGTTTT
>JAYJMF010000028.1:485154-498688 GCA_036873715.1 Salvia sclarea
ATAATACGATGGTGAAATATGATATAATATATTAAATCTTATTTTAGATTAAATTTAGAGTAGGGGTATATTAGGTAGTACAATATTTTGTCATACTGACTCTTTTTCTATTAGTAAATTTGAGTTTTAGCACATTTTATATGCATCAATTATATATACAATTGACATTATTAATTTTTGTTTTAGATATTTATTTTGATTATGATACATTTTTCTTGAAAATTACAAGTGATGCATTCATTTATGAAATTTATGCATCCACAGTAAATCTTCACGATCCAAGGATAAAAGTGATTTTTAATTCTCAATTTAAAGTCCAACACCGCATGCAGACGTAGCCGGCCACTACAACACACAAAGGCGGGACATGCAACTAAATCACACAAAGGTGGGAAAAATATCACACGCATGCGAGATTTGAGCCAATGACCACTCGCAAAAGTCTTTGAGTGCCTCAACTTTGCAACTTGAGTTAGGCCTTAATTATTTTGATTATAACACCTTGAAGTGAACCAAACAAGTATTAATGTATCTATAATTTATCGAATTAATGATGCTAATAAAAAAATTCAAGATATTCGAATCAAAATGGATGTAGAATGGAAATAAGATATGACTTTGCGCGCCAATGAGGCCTAGCTCAAGTGGCTAAGCTGAAGCACTCAGAGACTCTCTTCTGTGAGGTTTTGGGTTCAAATCTCACCGTCGTGTGTAAGTAGTTTTCTCACCTTTGTGTGAGTAGTTGTCACTCCTTTGTAGGTGTAGTTGTCCAGTCTAGTGGTCCCGCCTGCATGCGGTGTTGAACTTTAATATTATGATATGTGAATGTAATTACTTAAAAAAAAAATGACTTTGCGCAATATATTCGGAAGGGTCCGGTTTAATCTAATTAAGTCGAGTTAGGTACCATGCATCACTCTCAAATTTAATTAGTTCATTATTATAGTTTAGCTGAGACTTAATGAATTGAACATATTCAAGACTCACGAACTTACTCAAATTTAATACTATCAACGAGCTTTATAAAAATCTATTTAAATTAAAATTTTTGTTCTACCTCTCTTTAAGTAGTAAAATTCTAAGAGCATAGTATGTTTACTACAAATATCTTGTTTTATTAGAAGAAATAAGCCTGATAGCCAGGTAATGAATATACAAAAATTAACTAAATGTAACAAAATTAAGTGAAATATTAAATGAATGCTTTTACATTTTCGAGCTTGGTCATGAATATGATGAGTAATATCGCACCGAATCTTCCCTTGTTTATGGCTTTACGCTAGTTAACGAGCCTTCCCAAACAAATAAGAAATCATTTATATCAATACTAGTAAGTAGCCAGTCGAAATTGAACGGAAAATCAGTTTACGTCATAGTTATAACCTAAAAAAAGGAAAAATTATTACAAAATAATAATATTAAAAAATTAATAATAGAAAATTATAAAAGAAAAAAATATTGAGAAGTGTGTTTCTTTGATGTTTTAGCTATATATTTTCAAAGTTGTATAAAATGCTACTATATTATTGTTACTATTATATAAAATAATTTTGACCCAAATTAATATTATTGAATCATGACTACGGATTATGCCATGGTGCTAACGGTTATTGTGAGCCAACAATATGAGCTAATTACGAAAAAATTTATTTAATGGAAAATATTTAATTGGTTAAAATTAAATTTATTTTACTATATATTCTCGTATCAAAAGCCATTGTTGCATCGCTTCGTCGAAATGCTCATACATGTCTCATATTCTATTTAAAAAATTAATATTACTATATATGCATTCTCGTCTCAAACTCCACGGTCCTTGCGTATGATTTAGATCTTGAATCGATAAAGTTTTTTGGTTTTGAATTTGTAATATATACCGCATAAATATTAATCGAGATTCAATATCACCTTGTTGGGAAGCTCTACGTTCACATCACCTCGACTTGTCTCGTTCAAACGCCGCATGGTTGCATCGATTCACCGAAATGTTGTACGGTTACATCGGCTCGTTGAAATGCTCGTACATGTAATTAATAACTCATATAACAATATGAGATAATTAGAAATTTTTTTATTAAATTATTTATTAATATGATATGAAATCATTAAAATAGTGCTCGCATATGATTTAGGTCTTGAATATGTAAAGTTTTTTGATTTTGAATTTGTAATATATACATAAAATATACAAATCACAAGTCAATCGATAATATCAAAATTTAACAAAATCAAATAATCATAACTAGTGTTGTGCCCACGCGATGCACGGGTGTAAAATACTTTAAGATTAATTTGTAGAATTAAAATTTAGTGAAGTTTAAGGACACATGCAGAGTATTGAGTTTTTCTATTGTGGTAGGTAATCTCAAATTGCGCTAGTAATTTAATATTTGTATGAATGTTAATTATTTGTATCATTTTTTACACACTTTTCAATTATCATAAAATTTCGTGCCAATTGAGTTTTAAGTGGATTTCTTTTCATTTACCTTTTTTTGTCCTTTCCCTTATTTGTTTCTTTTCTTTCTAATGTTTTTATATTTTAAATAATAAAATTTTCATTTTACAAAATAAAAAATTAATGGGTGTACTAATATTAATTATTATCCTATATATATTTTATGTATATGTTCCAAAAAATTATGCCCAATGGAGTTGGACACAAATTTTAAAAGAGGAACAAACCATTTTGTTTAATCCATAAAAAAAATGCGTATAGGAAGGATGGTACGCGATGCAGGTAGTGGCGGCTTCCAGCAAACCGTGTTCTCATTTCAATGACAATTTCTGTATAGAGTGCAAGCTCAAATAAAAATAAAAGGGAAATAAAATAAAAATGCAAGAAAAATCCAATTAATTTCAGTCAACATGATCAGATTAATCCATTTTTAGTACCACTATAGCCTATTTTTCTACAAATGATTGGATCTCAATGTCAAATAACATCCGAAACCTTGATTTACTGTCGGCGTATGTACATCCAAAACTCCAATTCCATAACTTGATTTCTTCTCACTCATAATAACTCAAATGGTATCGCTCTTTACATCAATATACAACAATGCAAGTTCTAAATATGTGTTTGAGTACATGCAGGGGCGGAGCCATGAATTGTCAATAGGGGGGCTGAATTGAACGGGGGTTCGGGGGCGGTAGCTCCGGAGCCGAATTTTTTGGGCCCATGTTTTCTGTCCGATATTAATTTTGTCTTTTATACTAAATATAAGGGTAATTTTGTCTTTTAACTATTCTTCTTCTTCTTCTTCTTCTTCTTCTTCTTCTTCTTCTTCTTCTTCTTCTTCTTCTTCTTCTTCCTTTCTTCTTCCTCTTCGTAAAAGTTGCAACTCTAGTCTCCAACAATGGCTATGGCTGCCTTCTTCGAAACCATGACTTCGACTTCGAGACGGCAGTGGCTGACAAAGGGAAAGCTTCCGACGATTAGGAAAACTCGTTCTCTGCAACGTAGCGGTGGAGGTTGAAGCATAAAAAATCGAATTTTCAAAAAAATTTAAGAACTAAAAAAAAAAAAAAAAAAAAAAATTGGGGAGGGGCTTCAGCCTACCCTAGCCCCAATGTAGATCCGCCACTGAGTACATGTGTAATGAAAAAGACAAATGACTACACAATGAAAATAATGAAAAATAAAATTACGAACTAAAATGTAAAACAATGAGCTCCGGCTAATGAATCAAACTGATGGTATTTATAGGTATATTAGTAAATCTAGGTTAAAAATAAAGCTGTAATATTTGCATTGAAATTAGTATTGTTTTAAAACTTGAAATGAATTGTGCCGTGGATTTTGGAATGAGCATTTGTTGCACCAATATTCGTTGCAATTAATCACAAATTTACAATCATAAGTGCAACTTTCGGGGAAAATAAAAGGAAAACTAATGCGCTAAACAGGGAGCATAACATGAAACTTTGGGCGGGAAAAGGATTATGGAACTTGGTTTCATTTTTATATAGATATAGATAGATTTTAAGATATTTTGTGGTGTATACTAAAATTTGTTCGATAAAATTAATGTTGTGTGTGTTATTAAATAACACACAATATGCTAATTAACTGTAATTAATATATATTTGTGTATATACACCTTAAATATAAATGAATTATATAATATAAAAAAAATAATTAATTGAATAAAGGGTAAAAAAATAATCCGTGAGATTCAAATAGTAGTATCGCCTTGTTGGGAAGCTCTACGTTCACATCACCTTGACTTGTCTCGCTGAAACGCTGCATGGTTGCATCGCCTCACCAAAACATTGTACGGTTGCATCGGCTCGTTTGAATGCTCGTACATGTAATTAATAACTCTTATAGCAATATAAGATAAATTTGGATTAGAGATAATTAGGAAAAAAATTATTAAACTATTCATTAATATTAATATTAATATTAATATTAATATATAAAATTATTAAAATAGTCATTGCCTATGATTTAGGTCTTGAATAGGTAAAATCTTTTAGTTTTTGAATTTGTAATATATACCGCATAAATATTATGTCACACACAAATAGTAGTATCGCCTCGTTAGGAAGCTCTTCGTTGAAATGATCATACATGTCCCAAATTCTATTTAAAAAATTATTTTACTATTCAGACCCATATGTATAGACACATTATAAGCTAATTGCAAAAAAATAATTATTTATTCAAATTAAATTAAATTTATTACGACCAGATCACCTCATTGGAAAGCTCCGGTCTCATCGCCTAGATTCGACTTGCAGAAAAGCTGCACAGTTGCATTGCCTCGCCGAAACGCTGAATGGTTGCATTGGCTCGTCGGAATGCTCGTACATATCTCAAATCTTATTTAAAAGTAATTTTACTATTCATAGAGCAATATCTAGTTAATTACAAAAATTTATTTAACCAAAAATATTTATTTTTGTCATATTAAATTAAATTTATCATGGTCGTCTCGCCTCGTCGAAAAATTTTCATGGTCACATCACCTAGATTCACCTCACCGAAATATTGTTTAATATATAGTAATATATACAAATCACAAGTCAATCGATAATATCAAAATCTAACAAAATCAAATAATCATAATGGTGTATTCGATTAAATTAATGTTGTGTACGTGTGTCTTATTAAATAACACACAATATACTAATTATCTGTAAATTAATATTTATATGTATATACAACTTAAATATAAATAAATTATATAATATACAAAAGTAATTAATTGGACAATTTCTCGAGAATATGAATCAAATGGTCGTGGACCAAAATTCACAAAAAGAATTATTGACGTTTGATTCATTATTAACAAGGCTTCTCTTCTGACCGTCTTCCAGCTTTTGATAAATTAATGGTGGTAATTTTAGGAAGATACTATTGACTTTTACGTGATGAAGACAATTGAATTGTAATTAAATTAACAATTTATAGAAAACTGTAAATAAGAAAAACTTATATAATTAAATAAAAGGAAAATCGATCTACATGTCAATTGTAGAGGAAATTTGGGGCTTATGTGGAGGCCTTGACTCCAAATCCTTTAATAGAGAAGATTACTAATTGTTAGATTAATCTTAATTATTTTGTTTTCGGAAAATATATAAATGGCAATTATCTAACCCTTTTGAATAGTAATAAAAATGTCCGATATCAAATATTGTTTCGTGTTCTGAATTAAATATGTGCATTTCGAGAACCTTCATAAACCCCAAATTAGCATTATTCCTAGCTAACCCTAGCTAAATGTACATTTGACCACATTTTCCAAGCCCGAAAAATTTGACACATGACGTTTTTATACATAATTGAGAACCAAAATCCAAAATGTTAGTATGATTTAAACATTAGGTTAATTTTGGGAAAAATCTTAAACATTGAGCTTATTCGTATTTTTTTTTTCCAGTAATTGTTTCTTATATTATTTTCTTTAAAAATATCTATATTTTTTAATCTTACAAGAAACAACGTACACTGGGTACACTGAAATTCGAATTTGGACACTGAATTGATAGTGGCATTTACAAATGAACATTTGCTTTATGGGCATATATAAGCATTCGACTATCAACCAGGCAAACATTAAATATGAATCTCCCAGTTTTCCAATTCGTCACATGCCTCAAATTCTTGAAAGAGAAAAGGAAAAGGTAAAATTGAAAGGTGTGGTCAAATATTTATAATTAGTTGCAAAAGTCTTTGGGAAACTGGTGAGGAGAAGGCAATTCATGTGGGTGTTTCGGGTCATTTTCGTGTATGAGATGTGCAACAAGATTGGCAATGAAACACAAGAAAGAAATCATCTACACACAATTCCTTCCACGCATCTAATTAATAATTACATTAATTAGTTTTTCTTGGAACTATGTCCACAAACTAGTGTAAACAACACTTCTTTTTTAATTTTTGGTCCATTAACAAAGAAATATAAAGGCCGCGTCATAGTGGGCTCGAACTTGAGACATTATCTCAGCCTTTAATCACTCTAAATATATCAGCAAAGGCGAATCTAGAATTTGATGAAGGGATGAGTTGAGAAACATACACTTCGGCGCAATAAATTTAAAAATACCAATACATTTCGACAAGTTTGTGCTAGGCGAGACTTCAATAAATAAAATTTAGTAAGTAATTGACTTAATTCAACGAGTGTATGAATTTGAAATGCTTGCATCATTATCACATCTTGGCAAGTGAAACTCTTTCAAGATAAAATTTATTTTAAACTTGCAAATATCATCACTGTTGAAAAATATGAAAGAATACTAGCTTAGGATCTAAGACCATAACGGGAAAGCAATTCAAAGAAAATGACCTTATTTTAATTTTTATTTATTTTGGAATGCACTAAATTTAAATTGGATTTAACATAATATATGAATATAAGAAAAAGAAAATTGGAGGTTGTACTGGGCTGGATGCCACTACAACACCCATGTGGATTTACCCATGACTACTAGGCCAACACACATACTATCTTTTGTGACTACACATCTGCATATTGATATGTTTATCGCTGTGTACAAAAATGCGAATCAGATATTTTTATAGAATGATCGGAACGTTGGAGAGTGTATGGTTTGCAATAGAACTGATCATATGTGTTGGAGTTGAGTTTGATGGAATAAAGATTTAGAAATCGTTTGCATGTGGGTGATGTTGGTCTAAATTAGGGTGTGTGAGGAGGGGTCCCTAATTTGTGAGCTGCTGTTTCTACCATGCATCTACCTACAACAACTATATATATGTTTGCAATTAGGTCATGTGATTAAACTATTTTTGGATGATCAACTTATCTTTATTTATAAGAGTTTTGGTTTTCGGTCTTAGTTGTTGTATTTCAGTTTATCTTTTTAACAAGCAAAGTGTATGAGCACTGAAAAAGTGACCTAATTTAAAAGATAAATAAATTCACTATTGAATGCGTTATATGAAATTACATAATTATGTTTAAAATAACAAAATAGGAGAGAGAGAGAGAGAATAAATGTAATATAAGTATCTCATATTAGTTGCGCACCACTTTAAATACTTTTAACGATGAAGCACAACTCAATTAGTAATACACATTTCTTCGCTTATTTCAATTGTAATCTCAAAAAACAAAGGACATAGCAGTTTACTACATTTTCCTTCCTTATAATAGTATAAAATAAAGAAAAATTATTTGTTTTGTAGTCTTAGAAAATAAATTCATGCTGCAGGATGATGGCTTAGCCGACATGATGGATATGGGCTTTACCACGGCAATCTCGAGATCAATTCCTTTGAAATAAGGCCCAACTTTTGAATTTGGTAATAACCCAATAATCATTTAGTTTCGTTTCCTAGTTATATGAATTTCAGGTCATCACTAACACAAAAACAATCAAGCTTCAAGCCTCCAAATAATCATTTAATTTGGTAAATATCGAGCTGGAGTTACAAATAGGCTACTAGTTAGTAGTAGCCGGTGCATGAACAATAAAGAAATATAAAAAATGGAGATTATTATATGATAATTATGCAGCTGTTAAATTCATTCTCCTAAGCAATATATAGGTGATTAATCTGTATCCTATAATCATAAGCACCATCGCTCCCACCCCGACTCCTCCTCCATCACCACTCCCACACTGTATCTTCACCAGCAGCTTGTATGTGTGATAATTCAACGACAAATATCTAATCCAACACATAAATGGTGGAACTTTCTGCACATCAATTACAACACTAATTTAATCAAATTGTTTAAGTAGGGATGGATTATAGTGAGAACTCATTTATCGTCAAATTGTGAAAACACTACTCGGATGGCAACGGGACGGGGTTTGGCATTGCTTCTCCACCTCCATACCCATCGCAAACCCGACCCGATGCAGGTGTTATTTTTATATACCTAACCTGAAATTAAGCCCATGCACCGTTCGGTATAATTGACATCCCTAAATACTGCACTGAATGTATAAACTTACGTTCAGTGCAATAACCTTATACAGTAAGGTGGTGTTTGGTTTGATGGATTAGACATAAGTAGTTTCATGATTTGTTGTTTAGCTAGGTAGACTTGGCCCAATACGTAATCCTGGGACAATGCCAAGTAAGATTAGTCTTGGCCTTCCCCTATATATGACACATATCCAATCTCGGGCCAATTTATTCTCGAACAACGAACACCCCTAAGTGCAGTACTGTTCTGAAGTTGTAACGATAAATGAATTCTCACATGATCCCGCCCCTATTGAAATATGCATATAGATAAATAATTCAAGTGTTGAAGTGACATACATTGATGAAGAAGCCACCTGCTAGCATGAATGTCATGACAGTAACAGAAGCCAAAGTTGTTGCCTTCTTCACATCCATGAATGCTGCACCTATAGTTAGGCCTAGTCCCTGCACACACACATACATACCAATTTATTTATTTTTTCTTTTTAATTTCAAGTGTGACACAATAGTAGTCTATTATATATACCTGAGCACCAATGATGCTGAGGAAAATGGAGAGAAGAGTGAGTGAAAATGCAGCAAAAGTGTGCTTGAGTCCCACCATAAAGTAGATAATAGTGAGGAAAACAACAGGCAAGAGGAGATCCAACGGCAGATCGCTCGCATTCCTAGCCATCAAATAAGCGCTCAGCTTGTACATCCCGACAGACCTCTCCTTCGACAGCATCGCCCTCTCCAGCGGGAACGTGAAGATGGCTGTGAAAACAGGGAAGAAAGCCCAATACACCGATATGAAGAACAAAAGCCCTGCCTGATCCTCGACCACGTTGGCAGCAGACCTCGTTGCACCGGCCTTCCACCAAATCAAGCCCGTGATCACGGCCGTGGTCACCACCTGGACCACCCGGAGGCTGCTCAGATACTCGTGCCGCCTCTCCTTAAACCCCCTCCTAAACAGAATGCAGAATTGTTGAATCCAAGAAGCCCCAAAGTCCCCTGCATCACTCACATTCGGCCGCTCGAGTTCCTCCACTTTTATCCTCTCCATTGTGGAGGATCTTGATGCATAAGCCCCAAGAAGATACTGATCAATCAAGAAATTAACAAACAAACACATTAATCATAACATAAACTACTTCAAGATTGATTGAAAAATGGATTCAATTTGACCTTGTGCACATCATGAGGGAGGAACTTGTCTTGGAGCTCCAAAGGGAGGGATTTGTCCTTGACATTCCCACAAGCAAGATCAATCAAGAACTCGGCCGGATTCATGGCGATGAGGGGGAGGCACCCGATGGATGAGAAGTACCTCATCGCGTCTGAGGCCTTCCCAAAGTACAACGAGCGCCCGTTACTGAGCAGGATCAGCTTGTCGAAGGTGCTGAAGAGGCGGCTCGAGGGCTGGTGTATTGTGGTCACCACCGTCTTCCCTCCCTGGGCGATGTCACGGAGCATCTGCACAATGCGGAGGGCCGTGGTCGAGTCCAAGCCCGACGTGGGCTCGTCGAGGAAGAGAAGAGAAGGGTTGAGAAGAATCTCATTGCCAATACACACTCTCTTCTTCTCACCTCCTGAAATACCTCTAACAACCTTATTCCCACCAATCATTGTGTTTTGGCACCTAAATTCATGTAAAATCAATATAAAATCAAGTTTAAACACACTACAAAAATCCATTTAACAATGAAATACCTCTCAAGGCCAAGCTGTGAGAGAACATCCATAGCTCTCTCCTTTTTTTGCTGCTTAGAGAGTGAATTTGGAAGGCGAAGCAATGCAGAGTAAGTTAAGGTCTCCTTCACAGTCAGGTGTGGAAACACAGTGTCATCTTGCAGCACAAATCCAATCCTTTTTTTTTTTGCAAAAAAAAAATAATCAAAAAAGAACATGAATATTTGATGTAGGTTGAAATTAATTAAATACTACTATAAATGATTAGTAAATCACCTTTTTTTCAATGATTTTGTGTATAAGTGATCATTGTAAGTTATGATTCCACCATCACATTTGACTCTCCCACTTAGCAGATTAAGAAGAGTGGTTTTGCCACCTCCAGAAGGGCCCATTAGAGCAAGAACTTCTCCTGGAAAAACTGAACCACTCACACCTTGTACTATGTGTTTCTCCATTTTCGAGCTATGAAATCTCGCGTTGTAATTCACATCTTCAAACTGTATACATAATTAGCAATCTGAAGTTAAGGTTGGAGAGCTCTCGTTGATACCTTTCTATTAGTATCCATATTATTAGGGTGTCGTCACCTCAAATGGTTGGAAAATTGCTTGAAATTAGTCACTTATCTAAAAACTTCTATTCTTTAACTTTTTAATTAGAATTTGGATACATGTGCCATGTACCGTCGTTGAGAGCTTTACAACAGTATCTTCAAATTAGTAATGAATTCCGAATAATAAAGTTATATTGGCTAACGAACTTTGGACTTGGTCCAAATTCCAAAATTTTTTATATATATTTTTTAACCAATATATTAATTTGGCTACAAATAAAAATTTAAGCATAGTTTATATATATATACTATATTTACAAAGAATTAAACCGTAGTTCTATTACCTTAAGAGAAATGCCAAATGCTGCCTCAATCTGTATCTTCCTCCAACCAGAGGAATCTGGACTATCCTCATCAATTGCACCTGATCATCACCAGTGACGGAGCCAAAAACAATTATGATAAAAAGAATTAATGAAAAAATGAAAAGAAATGACAATGCTTTTAACTTAGAGCTCGTTGTTTTGTCATGAGACTTATTCCCCCTGATAAAATATAACAATTATTACTTTTATATATAATAATCCAATGATCATCACAAACACGTATTTGAGAGATTTTGGATACGATTAAAAAGAAAAAAACACAAACCAGAAATTTGAGAGGAGGAAGAGGATTGATAAAGTGAGAGGAGTCCTCTCTTCTCGTTGCTTCGAGGATTATCTGAGCATTGTTCATCAAAATTAATATTGACTACAAAGTGAGAGCTCAACGACCTAGTTTTGAACAAGCTGGGTTTGATTTTGGAGGATTCGTGGTTTAGATCGAGGCTTCTCCTTTTGATCATAGATATTCTACTGCTCTCCTCGTTTTCATGTTTTCGATAAGCTCGGAAAATGTCGTCTTCGTTGATCTTGGCGAAGGTTTCAGACAAGTCCAGAGCTGCTGGGCTCTCCTCCATTGATTCCTGTCGGAGAGCTTCCACAATAGTATTAATTCAACTGCATTTCGCAACAACAAAAAAAAGTTGATATGTTAAAGAAGGTAAGATGGAATTAATAATGCCTAGTATGAAATTAAGAGTATTGAAATGTTTGAAGTAGATAGAGAGCTCCTACTAATTAAAAGGAGTAAATGGAAAGTAGTGTACACAGCATGGGATGAAGGTTTCATCAGGTTTTAGTTCATATATATATAGACAATCTTCAATTTTTTATTTTTTATTTTTATTTTATTAAGGATATTTTAGTAATTTTACTCATAAAATGGGGGGTGAAATTTGTACATGCAATAGAGAAAATGTGTTTTTTTTAAGTTGACAATGGGTAGTTTTCATAATTACTTAATATCTTTTGACATAATACAATAAAGAAATTTTCGATAATATGGCAAACCATACAAAAACCATTCTCATAGATCGGATCCTGGTTAAAACATAAGGAATGTAAAATTAGTCTTAAGTGTACGAAATAGGCCAAGAGAGCACTGATATATGGTAATTAATATATTCTAATTATAAAATTTAGAATATATTATCAAAATTTTCGACAATGTTATCTACAATCACTTCCATGCACACTTGCACGTAGGTATCCTGGTTTTTGTTCCGAGTTCCTTTTAATATGGGAATTGCAAATTGACCCATCATCTTATGCTCTAATTCAAAATTGGCCCATAAACTTTTGAAAATTGACATAACTCGTTACTTTTATTTTTCGCTTTTCCCTTCTACAAAAAATAATGAATGTAGTTAGTAAAACAGAAAAGTTAAGAAAAAGAATCTAATAATTGATGCACACAAATACACATAAACTAGTAATAATTGGAGATCTAATTGTTCCACAATAATGTGTATTTGTAAGATGTGAAACAATAGAGATAATTGATGCACGAAAATATGTCACTACCAAATTTCTCATCCACTTTGTTGTATTTCTCGCTCCGAATTCGCCTTCGACTCCTCCTCGCTCGACTAATGGCTTAGAACAGGAGCGACAAACAATTGGCCTAACGCAAATGTTTGTCTTTTTTATTTATATTATAATTTTTTGTCTTTCGTTCCTAGGCTTGCCAAGGCAAAATGCCTCAATTGGCTTGCCAAGGCTAATTCCATGGAGAAGGGGTGTGCACAGCACCCCTTTCACCGTAACAAATGAAAAAAACCCCATTAACTATAAATGGCATGAATCTAAGTAGCACGAACTTAAAAGTATATTAGGGGAAAGTGGCCACAAAACCTCCACGATCCCAAGAAATTAATTGCAACAGATGATTTGACTGCAAAATAACAATCCTACGATATAAATCATTGCATATATACACTTAGTTTATGATAGAAATTAAACTTAGACACGCGCGTCGGTATAGTGCGAACTTTTGAAAGCAAACATGACCATATATTCAAATGGATTTAAATTTTTGTCAATTAAAGTTTCATTTTCTATTTTAGTACGAGCCATATTATGACATTGTCAATTCATGTTCCTATTTGTCATGTGAGTATTTCATGTCAATAAAATGAGGTGGGAATTGATGATATCGAGTCTCACCTTTTCCGCTATTTATGTATTTTTATTACTCAATAAAATCCATTTACATAAAAATCATGGGGGAAATATATATATCGAGTATTAGGGATGTCAATCATATTTATCCATAGAATTTTGAGTCATCGAGACTATTCAGTGCAGGGTAACCAAACAGTATTCTTTTGGGGCAAAATTGTTTTATTTGTCGGACTTGCCCATTGCCTAGACTCTTTACAAAACATTAGTGATAAATCTAAAGTGTTTATAGAAAAAATATATATTCATATAGGGGTGGGCTAAAATAAAACCCTCCTTAAAATAAGAACTACGAACCAATTGCAAATCACAGTATACATATTT
>JAYJMF010000028.1:504171-523846 GCA_036873715.1 Salvia sclarea
TAAGTTGAGGCGTTTTCTTATTAGGACACCTTTATTACACTCACAACTTTAAATAATATATATTTCTATCATTACTTACACTACTTTTCAACTCTTCTTAATTCTCGTGCCGAAAAAAAATGTTTCAAAATAGTTGGGACGGAGGGAGTATATAATTATCAAATCCAAACTCTATATTGTGAGCCTAACCATTGGTGAGTTTCCAAAACTTCCATCGTAATTTCAAATAGATAAAACAATAAAAGGGCATTATTAATATAATGAGATTCAATTAAAAACCTAATTCGTGTTGAGATTTCGACGAGAACCATGTGCTTCGAATGAGATTCAAACCTTCATTAGACGAAAGAGCAACGGAATATTGGAATGTGAAGAAATAGTAGAGTTTGTGAAGTTCTTGATAAATTTCTACATAGTTTTGGTGTATTTCAGGAAAAGTCGTGTGTATGTACAATGTTGCTTCATGATATTTATAAGGGATAATACAATGAGAGGTGTTTTAGTAATTTCATATATGTTCGTACTGAGACACTTCGATCTTTCCAAGTCTGTCACGCCTTATTCTTGAGGGATAGGTGTGTGATTGTCTAGCCACGTGGAAAAGTGCACCTATAGCAAGGGCCGAGTTGTACACTCATCATATTTGATTTCGATTAGAATATTCAATATCTTCATCCAATGAGAATGCTCCACATGAAAAGCTGGAAATCCATCGATTCTTATGTATTCTATGGTCGAATGTACAGCTCAGCCTCTGTTCATTCTTCTCTTTAGGGCCTCTTTGGTAGGGGTTAAAAGGTCATACTATTAAAATAATATGTCCTTTTTACCCCATTTGGTAGGGCAAAATATAATAGTAAGGGTCCGTTACAAAATAAGGGTCCTGCTAAAAACCACTATTAGACCCCTTATACAACTCCAATCTTCCCCCCTTATTAATTAATATGTCATTTTCTTGACTCCCTCATATTATATAATTCATACTAGCCTTTTCTTTACATGCCCAACCAAATAGGACCTAAAGATAAAAGTTAGTGAACCTACTAATCCTTGCTTTCTTTTAGGTTAACGGTGAAATAAATATGTATAATAAGTTGATGAGATTACTCGTGAAAACGTTTATATGTTTGGATAACGATATTTTTTAAATATATGTTTAAAAAATTTATATTTTGTTAATATAAGTAATATTTTTCTTCATAATGAATGTGCTTTTTAATAACAAGGTAAAGTAAAACACCAACGATATTTTGTTTATTGTATAAATGACATTTTTTCCTGTGTAAAATATGTATCTAAGATGATCCACATTCCAAATTACTTTTATTCTACTTTATTATCTCTTTGTATTTTGTTATTTTCTTTATATTGGTATTTATCAATTCGAGAAATATATAACGATAATTGTTACTTAAAATGTGTTACCAACAAAAGTGCATCACGCCTTTCATGAAAGGAAGGAGTGTTAGTTATCATCATCATTGGTCATATGACTCATATATTATATTATAGACCGATGTCGTCTTCATCTAAACTAAAGTAATTCTTTTTTTTATTTTGCATTAAACTCTTGAACAGAAAAAGACTAAAATGTTTTAAATATTATCGTAAACGGCCACCTAACGCGGCCCTGCACACGTGGCGTTGCTATCCCGTAATTCTCTCAAGATCCGTTGCCCCTTCTTGTAATTTCCCCAACTTCTAATTTTTGTTTTTTTGTTTTTATTATCTGACTGACAAACCCCTCTATTTTTTATTAATTACATATCCAGAAGCCTATCCACTCCCCTTCCAATTTTTCCTCCCATGCCCCACACCTCTCTCACACACACACACACAAAAACACAGTGTGTGCATATTGTATTGTAGACGAGCAGAGCAGGTAGTCAGTCGCCTCTCTCTCTCTACTAGTCTTTATCTGAAAAAACCAAAAACTGACATTCTCTAAACCAACAAGCTTGGAAAATTTCTCTCTCTTAGCACACAACAGTTCTCTAGCGACAAATCCTCTGCCTGCTACAGTAATGGCGGACAAATTTACCCCTGCCTTCTCGCAAACGCACCGAATCCTTCCTTCCCCATCTTTTTAGATTCTACCAACCGCTAGGAATAAAAGATACCGTTCCGATGGAACTCGTTTAACTCGCTCACCACGTGCTGTTGTTGTAGTTGTAGTTGAAGTACACTTTTACTAGCTATTTTTCTGTACGGACATGGATTTCGCGGAGGAAGTCGGTGAGAGCTCGTCGCCGCCTCGGAGCTACAGCAGCTTCGGAGGCGGCGGTGCCAGCGGCGGAGGAGGAGGAAACAACGATGCCATCAGGAATGATGTTTACAATCGTCTGATTGAGAATGGAAATGAGGAGGCGATTAGTAATCCTGATTTCCTCGAGCAGCTCGAAGCGCACTTCAATCGCCTGCCTTCAAGGTTTGAAAATCAGTTGGAGAAATTGCTCTTCTGCGTGAGTGTGCGTGTATGCTTATTTTGTTAGTTGAATAGTTCAATTTGTTCCGATTATGTGTAAATGTTGCGGAGATCTTCTGATCAGGGGAAAGGAAACATATGACTTTGACTCCTCCATTGTTGTTACCAGAACAGTTTGTTGGTTTGCATTTTTTGTAACAGTGTAATAAAATTATGTGAATGTAGTATGTATAAGAACGAGATTTTGGAAGACGATCTTCTCTTGTGTTTTCAATATTCACGTGTTTATAAGTGTATTATGTGTTTGCAGTAAGTATATATGCAAGCCTACTGGATGCTTTGACATTGAGGTTGACTGATTCATATAATTTCATTTACAATGTTGGTGTTTTAGGGCGGAAGGGAGATAGGAATTTCAGTTGTATAAGGAAGTGTTTGATTCTTCTAGGGTTTGATGTCCTGTTCCATTTTTGGAATATATAAAGAAGGTTGGGATTTTAGATTTTATTTTGGGATGAGTTCTTTTCAGATACTTGATTATGTCAATCGCTTGGTTTATTGTCTTATATGTTATCTTAGTTGCTCTATTGGCCAATCTTCTGCTGTGACTTAATTGAATGTTGGTATTATTGTGGTTTTCAGTTATGGGATGGACATCAATATGGAAAAAGTGGAAGATGTGCTGTTACATCAAAAGCTTCTTGCTAGTGCAAAGGATCCTGATAATCGACCTGTTTTCCACATCCGATTTCTAGAGGTACATTTGACATTCTTTATTACTCAATTTCAATCCTCCTTCCTTGGTATTGGGTTAACTAGACAAAGAAGGAGTGTTTGCAAGTGTTTCATATCCTCAGGAGTGTAACATTAATGGCACAAGGTTTGATATATTAGGACGCAGTTGGAACTTGGAAGGCAACAATTTAAAGCTCATGGACACTGATCATATTTTTTTTGAATAAATTGAAGGGACTGATGGGGGCAGGTCCTGTTAATGATTCTATAGAAGAAATCTCATAATATGAAATCGGCATTTTTGTTGCTTTTGTAATCCAAATATGTTATGTTCTTCCACTGTCTTATTGAATTCAGAATTAAACATGAAAACATTGAAAATGATGGAAATTTAATGTGGTACTATTTGCTGTACCAAATGGTGAGATAGACTGAATAACTTAACATAAGGCCGATACCTAAAAAGATCAGCACTGTCATTCCTCTCAATGTTCTTGACTAAACAAGTTTTGATCAGTCCTATATAAGCCACATCTTGATAGTTAATGGCTGTGTATTTAAATACTAGGAGCCTGTTAATAGAACTCCCAGCTTTTTATCTTTTCCCTGCAATGAGAATCGTCCATATGCTTTCTATATCTGGTGAACTGCCATACTATTGGTCTGTAGTTGGAAGGAGACAAGGATATTGAAGAAATTTTGTCCTGACAAAATTTGATTTCTTTGGAGTTAAAATGAAAAAGATTTCTTTGGAGTTAAAATGAAAAATAGAAGAGATTTCATGGGGACAAAGTAAATATTAGTTAATATTCCCTCCGTCCCATCGAAGTTGTTACGTTTTCCTTTTCGGGCCGTCCCAACGAAGTTGTTACGCTTCCTTTTTAAAACATCTTTATTACCCACACAACTTTAAATAATATATATTCCTATCATCACTTTTACACTATTTTTCAACTCTCCTAAAACTCCACACCCAAAAGAAACGTAACAACTTCGTCGGGACGGAGGGAGTAGTTACTAATTGCATAATGCTAATGTCACCAAAAAACAGTAGCAAACTTATTATCAATCATCATGCAGTCTTGATAAATTGAGTTCACATTCAGGTTGCTTGCTTTTGTTGGGCTTAATATTCAGAACGACCATGAAAAGGGTGGACTTTGATTTGGCAATATTTTTAGTAGGAAGTGGGTTGCATGACTGGATAACTTCATGAAAGGCTCACACCAGAATTTTGCATCACTGTTGTTGCTCATAGTTCTCACAAAAAGACATCTTGGCCCTTTTCCAATTAGCTACTATCTTGAGTGTGATGACTGAGTTGTCTAAGTACTGGTAGTGTATTACAGAAGACTTTGGACTTCACAGTCTTGCCTAGAAAGGCGAATTACCGACATTCATCATTTCCGTCTTTGTCCGGTCAACTAGTCTATTGAACATCCTAGGATGATACTTTTGCTCTGCTCCTGGACTACTGCTTTATTGCCACTATTGTCATCCTTCATGAGGACATTGGTTCACATCTCTCAAATTTGAGCTGCTTATCTGCACTAATTTTGTTATTCGTCCGTATCTCATTTCATCAATGTGTATCCGATGTATATTTGATATAAGTTTTGTGTACTACTTAGAATGTTTCCACTAGAGATGACGATGAAGATGAACAGATTTCAAGTGCTCTTCCTGCTTCATTTCCACGTAATAGTGGCAATAATGTTGTTCACTCATCAAATGGCAGGTACTTCGAGATATTTTGTCAATTGTTGATGAATTGATTCTAGATTCTTTTTCCTGTAAAGGCATAACTTTCCAGTATGATTGCACATGAATGTGTGTGTTGCTATAAGCCTTTCACTCTCTTGCTTTGCTTGGAAACAGGAATTCTGGGGGTGACTGTGAGACGTGTTCTAAGCTCGAGGATCTAAATCTAGATGTTAGGAAGGATTCTAATGATGTAAACAAGGAAATTTCTGCCGAAGATTTTGCCAAAAGGTAGTTTTGCAATATGTACCTGCCAAAAGGTAGCTTTTAAGTATTATGAGTTCGCAAACATAAGAGATAGGCAGTGGCGGACGCAGGAAATAATGTTGGTAGGGGCTCCATTATTTCTACTCAAATAATAATTTTTCGATGATTTAACGATATGTTCACTTAGGGAATATAAAGAACTACTACTACACATATTTTGAAAAAAAAATCAACTTCTAGATAAGCAAAAAATACTTTTTCTTAGTTAATAATACTAAGTTCTACATTCATAAATTTTAAGTTAATAGTTTAAACTAAAAATAGTATAGTTTTCAATTTCTTTCCTCTTTAATTTTCTGTAATTTCAGCCCCTCCTCATCCTCCAACCTTCTGTATTTTGATCTTCAGCTGTGTCGATTTAGTAGGGGGCTATAGACAAGTTCCGACAATTTCACCATATTTGATAGTGGGGGGAAAAAAAAAATGTGGGTAGGGGCTTAAGCCCCTCCCCTCTACCACTTGTGTTCGCCACTGGAGATAGGTGAGTTTTTATTATGCTAAATCTAGCATTTACTTGAAAATCATGACCCAGGATCCAAGCCAAGATGACTTTTATGATGCATGAGATGGCTTAGAACCAATAGTTCATGATTTCTTTTATCATTGATACCAGGAAGATTGGTTAAAAAAAACTTATTTCTTTTCCATCATTTTTATGAGCATTATAGTAATTTGAACTGTAATAGGATGATTGAAAATCCATATGTACATTGCAGGGAGGAAGCATCATGCTTACTAGTTCATGAGATAATATTTTCAACTCTTGACAAGCCAAAACTTCTCAGTCAGGTAAAATATGAGGGGAGTTTCTACTTTTTTCTATTAGCTTTCTGGCCTTATAATAATGCACTAGTGCCACTCTTTGCATTAGCAATCCCACTTGTGGTGAAAAGATTATTTGCAATGACAGGATGGATGTTAGTTTTATTAATTCCATCCACGTTACAGGCAGTGGTATATTCACACTTATATTCTTATATTCGGCCAAATTTCTGATATGGTGGTCTTAACTGTTTTGCAAACATAACATGCAGCATCAGAATTTATTTTCCCACCTGTTGCCAGAGCACTTGTCATATTCTATTTTCTATACATTATTTTGTTCTTATACTTTTGTTTCCTTGCTTTTCTCTTTATTTTTTTTTTTTATCTCTGCTCTGTTATTCATTGTTGTTATTTTAGCAGCTAAGTATTCATTTTTTTACCCCAACTAAAAATTAATTTTTTTTTTCTCGTGCCCAGCTATCTGCCTTGCTCTCTGATGCTGGACTAAATATCCGTGAAGCTCATGTTTTTTCCACAACAGATGGCTACTCCTTGGACGTATTTGTTGTTGATGGGTGGCATTCTGAGGTTTCTTGCTTAAGCCTATCAAGCTTCTTTATGTTTAAAATAGGGTTAAATAGGGAAAATTATTTAATAATCTCTAATCGTAATATTACATGAATTATTTTTTTACACTCAAGTCTTGTTGACCTGAAATTTCTCAAAAATGGAGACTTCAATCTTTTTTCCCTTCTCAAAAATTATAAACCTCGACCTTTCCTGAAACAGTAACTTCACCAATACTACTCCATTAGCGAATTTAACCTTATTATCTATTTGTTGACCAGAAATGATAATGGTTGCTCCATGCATAAGTAAGATCAATTGTGTGCTCCATTAGATATTCCACGAGCACGACTGATTATAAAATGCAGAGTGGACTCCTTAGAGAACCATTTGTTTTCTGTGTTTAAAATAGCGTAAATTACACTATAAATCCAAAACAATTATCTTTTTAACAGAAATGTCTTGAACTCTTGATAATTACAATCAAATGCACGCACTGTCATAACACTTACAAAGTTCGTTCTGGAGGTCAATTTCCAGTATGCGGAACCTTATGGGGCTCGCTAAATGCCAGCGTAGATTTTAATAGATCATATTAAAAATGTGGTGGAAGCATAACGGCGTTGTTTTGGTCCACATAATGACAAATGGAGGCAAGCCATAGTTTTCCGAAGCTGGAAATTGACATCCGGAACAAATTTTTGTTTATTTGTGATAGTTTGTGTATTTAATTGTAATTATCAGTAGTGGTAGTTCAAGACACTTTTGCCAAAACGTTAATATTTTAGGATTTAAAGTTACCCTAAAAAATATGAAGTACATGTTAGTCTTTTGTATGATTAATTAAGTTTGTGTGTTCACAAAATGTTTAGTTGTATGGAAGATGTCTCTTGAAGAAATTCAAGGAGGTGTCAATTATGCGTATGCAATTAAAGAATTGCATGATGTTCACTTGCTTTAGTGGCAATATGCTTAGTGTTCCTACGTTTTTGCTTAAAAGTGCACTTGGTAGATGATATATTACGTTATAATTATTCAAGGATTTTGCGCAACTATTCCATACTTGTATTAAGGCTGTACTGCAAACTAGTGGCAAGCTTCCCCGTTTTGAATGTTGCTGACTTCTGCAATACTATGGTTAGGACACAGAAGGTTTATACAACATGATGAGAAAAGCAATTGCTGAAAGTGAGGTAATTAATATTTTATTTTCGCTTAACAGCGCTTTCACCTTGATCCTTTCCCCCCTTCCTCATTTCAAAGTTGTTACGTTCAAGTTCAGTGTCCTTCATTTCTGTATGTTGCTCCAAATATTGCTCTTCTGCCATCATGCTTGGCAGTCTACGGTTGGATATGAGATTTCTGTTATTTTTTTTTGCTTATTCAGTTATAAAAGCTTTGCTTTCGAAGAAGCTGATGACATTGCCATTTTTTCTCATGTATGATGATGATGGCTCTTTGGTTTGAGGCAGATGTCTAACATGGTTCGGTCATGTGTAGAGTGAGGCAGAACATGGCTTAAATTCGAAAATTGTTGAGTGTGAGTCTGGGAGATTAGTGGAAGGCATAGACTGAGGCATGTACATTTTAAACATACATCTTAGTTAGAAAACATGTCTAAAATGAGCTTATACTAACAGATCAATAATGTTTCTTGGCAGTACTTTTTATAGTTCATACATTGTGTCTTTTTAACAATATGCTTGGTTGTCAGATCAATGGACTAATATATCTAGCTAACATTTGGCTATTCATATGTTTGTTGGAGGATGTAGTACTTGAGAGTCGGGGTCATAGTCATTGTAAGACAATTTTTATGATGGACTTGGTGTCGCTTAATATGTGATGTAATTGTAAATGAACATGGCAGCTTAAAGTCTCTAAGAACAAAGTAAACATAAAGCGAAAGGGTTAGTTCATCAGCATTCAGTTTCTTAATGATGTGTAGTAATAGCATTTATATAGTTTGTAGAGGTCCTCCACTCTCAGGTTAAATGGATATGACTAAAGTTAATGTAATTTGTTTGAGGGAATATCATTTTTGTCCAATTACTTTGTAATGCAGGGTTGATCCTGATCTCCTTGACCTACCATTTATTCATCTATTCATGTTTTCTTCGTTGCTCAGCATATTCTCTATTTGTTCTTCTGAGAATAGCTTATTATTAACAGCTTGTGATCAATGTCGCTTCATTAAGCCTCTGCTTTCAATTATTAAGGGATCATGGTCTGGTTCTTCCCGATCTCAGTCAATTTTGGAGAAAGCTATTGCCGCACAAAGAAATTCTGAGGATTGGGAAATCGACTGGAGATTGTTGAAGATAGGGGAAAAAATTGCTGCTGGATCTTGTGGAGATTTGTTAGTTCAATGCTACCCTTTAGAATATGTAGATTTATGCTGACCCATATTTTTGTGCTTATATCTTAAGTATTCTCAATGTCAAGGTATCGTGGAGTATATCTTTGTGAAGATGTTGCTGTTAAGGTCCTAAGGTCCGAGCATTTGAATAACTCTCTGGAGGCAGAGTTTGCGCAGGAAGTTGCTATTCTGAGGTGATTATCAATGCGGACTAGCGTAACATATATTCTAGAATCAATTCATTTTCCACGAGAGTTATATAAAATAAGTAGTATGAGATCGATTTTTGAAACTAGGGGTGCTTATCCTAAATTCACATTTTTATGTAGATAAGTTTAGAAGGTGATTCGAATTAGAATAACATTTTAAATCCCTTTTATTTGGCATGCAGACAGGTACAGCATGACAATGTTGTACGTTTCATTGGTGCTTGCACAAAGTTGCCACATTTATGCATAGTGACAGGTAATGTGCTTTCAAGAACAGTAGAGTGGCATACTTTAACTAGCTAGCTTTGTTGGATATTGGTTCTCTTTCTTTTCTATAATCATATAAGTCTCAAGAAGCCTGAGTTTGCTAAATGACATCTTGATCTATCTTCTGAAATTTACTTGCATTCTTGTATTGATGGCTGTGCCTATTGCATGAAAATAGACGTGATCAATTACTACTGTACTGTGTAATTCCCTATGATTTATTTGTGTAAATCTCATTTCTAGAGTACATGCCCAGAGGGAGCCTTTATGAATATTTGCACAAGAATCATCCTGCATTGAAGTTCCCCCAGTTGTTAAAGTTCGCAATTGATGTCTGCAAAGGAATGGAGTACCTACATCAGAAGAATGTTATTCACAGGGATCTGAAGACTGCAAATTTGCTTATGGATACTTCTAATGTGAGTTATCCATAAGAAAGTACAATTTTTTGCTACGACATTTAGATTGTTCTTTCATGTCTGATGTTCCTTTCTCTATTTTCTTGGATATGATGGGATTTTGGCATCCATGGTACATTTATACTAAGATCTGGAACTCCTATGTTAACTTGGTCTGGGGAAAATAGTCCCTAGACGTGCTTATATGGCCTGTCATAAAGTTTCATGCGGTGATCCTAAGTATTGGACTGACAATGCATATGATGAGTTGGAAATTTCATATATCAAACTAGAACAGAAATATCCTAGCCTACAAGGTTTCCCAGTTTTCATATGGGATACCCAATGTTAGGGTCCGATTATCTTTTTCAATATTATACATGATGTTTGATGTATAGTTCATTTTCCTACTTCCTTAACCCCTCTGGGTACTTTCGTTCTTGATTGAATGGATGCTCTGTTGCCTCCGTCAATGTGTTAATTATGTTGTACCTATTCATATATTCAAAGTATTCCTTGACTGGCAACTAGTTACCTGCTGATAACTATTAACTTCTTGGTATTAAGCCTTACTGGTGGAGTCCTTTTGCTATACCTAATTTTACAATTTGTTGATCTTTGTGATAATTTGTTCCAAGGTTGTTAAAGTGGCAGATTTTGGAGTTGCTCGGTTCCAGAACAATGGTGGGGTCATGACAGCAGAGACTGGAACATACAGATGGATGGCACCAGAGGTAGATCCCTTTCCAATTCTTATATGTTGTGTTTTAAGGGATGATGTATATATTATGTAATGGATAGGGAGCTTCAATTTTTTTTTCTGTTACTGGTAAAATATGAGCCGGGTTTGAGAACTAGAACTTGGCAATTTTCACCTGAATGTGGGATATCCCATGGCTAATAATACTGTGCAGAGTTTCTTAAGGAAACAGTTTCATGCAAGGTCTTTTATTCCGACACTGACTTTCAACTATTGGAGTTTGAATCACTCAAACCTTTTCTGCACGTTCATATACTATGACCATTATTAGTTCGAATTGTGCTTTTGTAAATTTAATTGGCTCATAGGACTATACTGACAATGAGAATATGACATATCTACATATTGAAATGCTTTCCATAGGACTATACTGACAATGAGAATATGACATATCTACATATTGAAATGCTTTCCTAGATTACAAATATGATAAAATTACTATATGAATAATCATCAACGAGCAAAGAGGTACAAGAAACACATTCATGTGGTTTGGCTCAAGTATTCAGTTTCGTTTTTCTTTAATTTCTTGTGATACATGTATACACATTCTGATTACAATTAGGGGGCTCAATTCAATATACATAAATTTATATGGAAAGAAATTTCTCTAATTTCTGTCTTGTTTGTAATTGTTTGAGTCCTACTTGGACTAGTGTTGAATCTTGACCTCATCTGGAATTGAATTTATTGGTTTTCATTGGCACTTCACAGATTCTGTCTTTTATTTCTTTATGCTGCAACCTGAGCTCTATTTAATGAGATTTCCATCTGTCGTTATACAGGTGATAAACCATCAACCATATGACCAAAAAGCAGATATATTCAGTTTTGCCATTGTTCTATGGGAGCTTGTGACAGCCAAGGTGATGCTAAATTTTTGTTTGGATAAGTGATATTCAGGGTTTAATACCAGCAAATGACAATTGATTTCACAAGCTGTATCCCTTTTTGAGCATTTTAAGTTAGTTTCTTTTTGTAAAAGCCAAGCCTTTTTATTTTAAATAAGCTCCTTTACTATTTCTGAAGAATTTTCAACATATAAAGTTCAAGGGGAATGCTAAGATAGTTTATAGTCCAAAACTTGCATGTCTTTATTCATCTTCGCCTCCTTTGTTCCCACTACAGGTACCTTATGATAACATGACTCCTGTACAAGCTGCCTTGGGAGTGAGACAGGTTCGTGAACTACTTTCGATGAAATAGTCTGGGATGTTATAAAACACGAATGCAATTAATTTATGGCTGTACCATTTCCCAATACGTTATGAATCTTTTACTCAACAAAGGAATTTGTTGAATTGATTGAACCTAGGAATATTGAATTCTCATTTAGCACACGCTCTAATCTCAGCCTTTGGTTCTAAGATTTGCGTATTTCTGAAATGTGCTAGGGTCTTCGACCGGAGCTCCCAATAAATACTCATCCCAAAATGCTGAGCCTGATGCAGAGATGTTGGGAAGCTGTTCCTAGTGAACGTCCTTCGTTTAGCGAGATTAGAGCTGAACTGGAGGCACTCCAACTGGAAATAAATGTACGCCCGTATAAATTCATGCAAACACTCTTCAACGAAATGGCCTCACTGATGAATATTATATATTCCCAATCATTACTATTGCAGGATACTCAAGATACAACTAATGGCTGCTGACTATATTACATCAACAATACAATCGGCGCAGTTCGATACTAACGAGTGAGTGCTTCTTTAATCTTCCCCATCCTTTTTGATATACAAGTATAGAGGCAAATGCCCCTGATACATATTCATGGCACTGACACTCTCGGGAGGAACAAAAGTATATTTGTAATATAAATCATAGCTGGTCTGATGCAGTTTTGGGGGGTAGGAAGCTAACACCAATATCTGTACCTGTAAACGATGATGACTTGTAACAGAAAAAAAACTAAAGCGGTTTCCACAGATTCAAGAATACAAAACTCTCAAAATTTAGAAGTCACAAATATTAATGGCGTCTTTCTGTTCCAATTTTGATTCTTGATTTGGAAAATGGAATAGTGCAAATGTGATCTTTACACAGATGTGATTGTAGTGGCATGAATTTCTGTGAAATGAACTGTTACTTGAGTTGATTGGCAGTCAAATTTAGAAATTTTATGAAGTTGCAGTAGAACATGCTCGAGACAGCATGTAAATGTTGTGGCCCATTTTCATAGAAAACAGGTAAAACATAGGTAAGGGATTAGTTATTTATATTTCTTCACGGAATTTCTTATTATTATGTTTTTTGAAATATTGTTTATGTCCCAATTTAAAACAAATGATTGGTTCATAAAAGATGCCTTGTGATGAAGCTGGTCTACTGGTCTTTGATATGTGACGGATTAAACAAGTCTGTCTATATCTATAAAGATGTCTTACTTATAAAATTTCATTTGCTTATTATTATATATTTAATTTAAGAGTACTAATATTGGAGTGATATCATACTACTAAACTATTTGTTAATTACTGTATAACAGCTGCTTTTTTCTTTTTTCTTTTTCTTTTTGTAAATTTAGTTTGTCTATTATATATTCCCTCCGTCTCATAGGTATTGGCCTATTTCATTTTGGCATAAGAATTAAGAAAGAAAGAATAGTAGTGTAAAGTTATGTAAAGTAGTAAAAGAATTGAATGTGATGAAAGTTTCCAAAAAGGAAACATACCAATATCTTTGGGACACCTCAAGAAGGAAAACATACCAATACCAATATCTTCGCGACGGAGAGTACAATTTAATCTGAGGACGATAGCATAATATGATCTATTGAAGAAACATGTATTCTTACAAATTCAGATCGTACCTTAACAGTTTAATGGTTTAATATTAGTTGTATAGAGGATTGGGTTATTAAGGAAAAATGTCGCGTGGATGAAATTTATTTGACATTTTAATCATTAGCACAAAAGGATCAAAACCGTTACATTTAAATCTTTTGGCTATCCTTTATTTTCTACACCTACTAACGGTCATATATAAATTTGAGAAATTTTCCTACAATTATTCCTACAACTACTACATATCCAATGTGTATAAATGATTTGGTGCTTGTGTATTGAAACCCAACATTCTCGTCCCCGGAAGGAGATGTGGATGTAATATTGTGCACAAATTAAAAGGTTATATCGTACTTGTAATGTTTCAAAAATTCGCTTTCAAACTTGGTGAAATACCCTTTGATGTGTGAACGTATGTAATCGTTGCTATTATAATAAACAGACACTAATACAAACTTCAACTTCGTCTCTTATAAAGGAGTCAGATTTTCATGAAGACTTTTACGTCGATGAAATTAAGCTCCGGTCCACATGAAGAACTAAAAGAACTAGTCTGGGAAGAAAGTTAGGACCACATGGAATTTGAGGCAACCGCAAAAAAGGTTGTTGAATTTTAAAATGTGAGGGCTGTCTTAAGATGGTAACAATTTAACCATACGTTTGTGGCTCCAAATATATTATGACAAACTCAAATTAATGAGGGTGGCGGCTTTTCTTCTTCTTTACTCACTCCAAAAAGTAACAAGAAAACAAATGCAAGTTGTAAGGAAATTCAATTTTTTGATTTTATGGGTATTCTAAATATTCAATAAAGTTGGGTTCTTGAGAACATATACCCATTTGGGGTTTCACTGAGTAATGAAAAATTAGTGAATTATTTGTGGAAATTAGAAATAACGTGGCCTAATAGTTTGTTGTAAAAAAGGAATTGTCTCTTTTAGAAATTGCGTGAAGAAAGTGGAGGAGTAATTGTTCAAAAGTAAAAAAAAAAATCTGTTTCGAGACATTCGAAAGTAAAAACTTTTATGGAGGTATAAAATGTGATAACTTTTTTTTTTCTTAGTAAAGTTTGTTCAACATATACTCTTTAAACAACAATCTATTTCTATTACTAAACAGAGAGAAATTTTGTAATATAAATATTTTTAAAATCATATAAAATTAAGAATTCGGATAAATGTTTTCTCATTTCCAGCAATGAACTGATACATATGTATACCAAATTTCCACGGAATCAATATTTCTTAGAGAATGACAATAACTTAATTTCAAAACGTCAGTCAATAAAATTGACGATCCAAAAGTTATGGAAATTCAACATGGTTACAGATGTTGATTTATGTCTAAATGTTATATAGTCTTTTTTCAAGATTATTTTTCATGCAATAGGTCCACGTCGAGTAGGTGAAGTCCACGCATCCAGCAACTAATTAATGCTTTAATCAAACAAAGTATTGAATATCCAATTAATTATTGATGGTGACTCATATTGTTTTCTTATTTGCCTTTAGATAAAACAAGGCTTTTAGTCTATATTATAAATGTCTCATCACTTCTATGAAATGTTGTAAGCTTAGACTTCAACTCTAACTTCAATAGTTCATGCTTCTTCAATGGTTTAACTTCCAACGTCACATCATCACTTCAAATTGAGAGACCGTATAGAAGAGTAATTTGAGAGTAAAGAGTCGCAATTAAGTTATTGCATGTATATAATTTGTCGCAATTGAATTGTACATATAATAAAATAACTTTTACTCTTTTTTCCTAAAGCAACATGATTTTAATATTTTGATACAAAAGAGTATACATAGAAATTAAGTTGGCGTGACAAATACCATGTGATTTACAATACCAGCGAGACAAATTAAAGTTGGCGTGACTGTCGTAAAAAGTATACATAGAAATTGAATTGCTGCAATGTAGTGTCGTTTAATAAGTGGTCGTCCATGTGTACTTTTCTGGCAACTACATTAGCTTCGATTCGGTCGAAAACGAACTGATGTTGTAATCACATACTAAATTGTATTATACTCCTTCTATCCAATAATTGTGGCATGCACATTACCTTTTTGGCACGTATGTAAAAGAAGTTGTGTTTTGCATTTACAGTAGTGCGACCCAATGGATTGAGTATTATTATGTGCATATTTTAGGATTTAAAGTGTGGTCCATTGGATTTATTAGTTGAAAACGAAGGTCGGACTTCTAAATTTTCTTCAATTTTTGTATATGCGACGTGAAATTTTCGTAATGGATTCATCGACCATTTATTCATTTTCTCAACTAAAATACGCGTAAAATGAAATAATCTATCAAAATTCTCAGATAAAAAGAAAATAAATATATATATGGCATTCTCATGATATTTGGCCTTCTCATCTGAATCAACCTATCTCATTTGAACCTCTTCCTATATATATATATATATACTACGCAAAGGTCGGACTTCTATTTTTGCTATTTCCTCCCTAAGCATAAAGGAAAAGTGTAGTGGTAGAAAAGAAGTGGTCCAAGAAATTAAATACATCGATCAGTCAGCAGAATTTAATACAAACCTGTGAATAATGAAAATTCTACAAACCCCAATCTGAGTGGTCCTTAACGATGTACGAGTGAATATTAATTGTTTGATAGGTGAATAATTATTTTTACAACTTACCACAATTGACTAAATCTTTTTCCAACTAAAAGAAAAGGGTGTAATTAAGCATTCACCGATCAAGTTGTATTTGGATAAATTATTGCGCATCGATCGCTAGAACGAATTCTAGAAAAACTAAATTATCGAAATCTCAAATTATAACAAGATTTAAGTAAATTCAGTCCCATCAGTAATGTATTCAGCCTATGTTCCTCAATTATTGTTTTGGATGGCTCTAACTTATCCGTACAACTATTTGTAGGTAAATCCCACTATTTTGCAATAGTACCAATTACTAAGCATATTAGACATAAAATATAGTAGTACTTGTCAACTTCCATCATTTGAAATTTATTGTATATTTAGATGGATTGAAATTTTGAGATCTTGTTCCAATTTTCGCATATATCATGTTAGACGTGAACCTAATGTGACGGCTTATTAGATTATCAAGAACTATATATGTTTGTGATAATCTTCGACTATTGTGGAGAGTTTTCTCCATATTCCATACGTTTTGAGCAATAAAATTGAATCATCTTTCTTTCAAAATAAGAATAAAAATAAAAATATCACATTGAAATGGTAAGATTGTAGAAATTCTAATAATGAAGAAAAGTACGGAATTACATATTTGATCAATTATGAAAAGTAAACGCTAAGTTAATTATTACTCTTTTGCAGCGAATTTGATAGGCTAATTTGTATTGTTTCATGATGCTGTAATTTCATTAGATTGGCTCATTTTTGGGGTTGAAAATATTTACTAATTAAGTAAAGTTTGGATTCTCGTATATTCCGGAGATTAACATGCCTGCTGACATTTGCCAGCTGCAACATGTAGTGTAGGGTGGAATATTTTGGATTTGTGGCAGAATGTATGTTTATTTACTATATATAAAGTCCAAGAATAAAAATCGGTAACAAATCAATAGAACTATCTAATTACAATGTACAACAAGTCCGGTAAAGTTGGCCTAGTCTGCACTTGATAAAGCAGAAATACAGCTAATTGATTATATTTAGTCATTGAAAAGAAAATTAGTAATCGTGAAATCAAGCACTAAAAAAGCTAAATAATAGTATTAAGTATTAAAAGACATAATATATATTAGTTTCTTTTCCTTTCTTTTTTTTACTGTATGAACAACTTTGAAAGTATAACAAACTAATTTGTTGGGGAAAAGATCCAAAATGTTTGTGTACTGTGCTAGCTAACTATATCCTCTTAAATAATAATTATGCTTAAGGATTATTGTTGATAGAATAAATTATCAATCTAAGGAAAAGATGTCTATATTTCTATGTACATGCACCGGCCAATTATTTCAAGTGTTTGAATATAGTATTGACAAAGTTTGATTTGGTAATTAATTTGCTCAAATTCAACTGCGTGAAAGTAATAGAGAAACCTAAAGGTGCATTTTGTAATTTAATCAATTCCAGAAGAAACTAGCTAGTTCGTACCCCCAAAAACTATAGGACAGAGTCCAATTAATTTAACTTCCTCCAATATATTTATACAATATACTTGAGATCTAGGTTTTAGTTTTAGGACCTCGCAATTATTTCCTAAGCAATGGAACTCGTCATTTTTTTTCGGGACTTTGTATATCGTGAAAATTACTTAAAGTTTTATGTACGTATATAACTACTTCTACTAAAGATATAGCACGGATAAAATCAATAACATGGTAATAATTAGTTTTTTCTTGATGGATGTGTGTGTATGTGTGTAGATAGATGATAAATTATTGGCAACAGACAAAATGTATATATTTATTTAAGAATAATGATTGAGACCATTACAATAACAAAACCTTGCACAAAAGAAAGATACCACGTACACGTAAATCATGCATGTTCCCATGCACTACACATGAATTTAACACAACACTTATTTCTCACAAATATTATAGAAAATATGCAAGGATAATTCCATTAATCTCCCTCACAAATGCTTCTGCGCCGCATCTATGATCTCGTAGTAATTCCTGCATGCAAAATATATTTACACACTAGTCAAATTAGATAACTATTTAAAGCCTGATTCGTTAGCATGTAGGATCAAATTTTATGTTACTTGCCATATTAATTACCTTTTCCTCTCACTAGTAGTGAGGTGGTGGTGGAGACTTGTACTTGTAAACTGGTGTTGGCGGTGGAGGAGATTTGTACTTGTACACTGGTGTTGGGGGTGGTGGAGACTTGTATTTGTAAACTGGTGGTGGTGGTGGTGGAGGGGATTTGTACTCGTGCTTGGGAGGCGGTGGTGGTGGGGGAGATTTGTATTCGTAGTGCTTCTTGGGAGGTGGCGGTGGTGGGGGAGATTTGTACTCGTGCTTCTTGGGAGGCGGTGGTGGTGGGGGAGATTTGTACTCAGGCTTCTTGGGAGGAGGTGGTGGTGGGGATTTGTATTCGTAGTGCTTCTTGGGAGGCGGGGGTGGTGGGGGAGATTTGTATTCGTAGTGCTTCTTGGGAGGCGGTGGTGGTGGAGGGGATTTGTACACGGGTTTCTTGGGGGGTGGTGGCGGAGGAGGGGATTTGTGTACGTAGGGTTTCTTTGGTGCTGGTGGCGGTGGTGGTGATTTGTACTCGTAATGTTTAGGAGGCGGTGGTGGTGGGGGTGATTTGTGGACGTAGGGTTTTTCGGGAGGTGGTGGCGAATACTTCTTCATTGGTGGTGGTGGAGAAGAATATTTATAATCAGCTGTGATTTGGGAAGGGAAACTAATTAGAGACACTAATACCACTAAAAGAGTGGTAGCTAGTGAGAGCTTTGAGCTCCCCATCTTCTCCATAATTGCTAGATTGTTATGAAATTTAAGCTAGCTTTACCCCTTTAAATAGGTTTTAGATTTTACTCAATATATGGAGGTTGCCTATGTGAATAAGTCACATAGATATCATATTTTTTTCAACATTTGGAAAAAAAGATACATTTTATATTAATATGTGTTGAACGACTTACTCTACAAATTAAACCGGAGAAACATTCTATGGTTTTAAAACACTCATCAAATCAAGCGGCAACTTTGTCAAAATTAGCATTGAAAATCATGAGGTAGATATTTTTTTCTTTTCATAATGAGATAAATACTATTTATTGATAGGTCTGGAAATTCAATTATTTACACTATCTAATTATCCAACTACTCTAGAATTGTTCAAAAGGCAGAAAAATATATGCATAAAAATATATACCTAATTGATTTTAAAAATTATAATTTGAGAGAATTGAAATCTCAACTTGAACTTCACCGTCGTAATAAAAAACCAATAGAAATGAAACATCAAGGGTTATTTAGGTTCGACTTGGCCATATGCTTAATTGAGTTGATAATCAAAGTATGAATTTTAGAATTAGATAAATAAAATAAAAAAGCTTATAAACCACATAATAATTTTATGCACTCAACTCAATTTTTCAAAAAATGTATACATAGTAATATTTCTTTTCAAAATAACAAAAAAAAATATTATTATAGAAAACTCAAACAGTTGAAATAAAGTCGTTCTTTTGATTAATTTACTAGCTAGGAAATTATGCCCACGATCCAATCACAAAAGTTGCATGCCTTTCAAGATAAAATTGCTCTTTCGTTTGTTTTTTCCTTCAATTCTCCATCTAGAATCAAATAAACGATCCTATACAAATGTAATTTGTTTATATTTTCCGACGACAACGCCATTCCTGTCAAAATAATAATAATAATAATAATAATAATAATAATA
>JAYJMF010000028.1:523946-539309 GCA_036873715.1 Salvia sclarea
TGCAAATGTGTATAATGATATTTGCAAATATGTACACCGTGATTTGCAATTGGTTCGTAGTTTTTATTTTAAGGAGGGTTTTATTTTAGCCCACCCCTATATATATATATATTAGAAAAACATACCGTGGGATGTAATTTAGACTATGGGTTGATATAGTTTGCTTGAAAAAAGATAAATCAGATTTCCTCCTCGAATTAATTTATAATAAAATAAACAAAGAAAACGGGAAGACCGCGGTAAAGAAACCGGGAAAAGAAAGGAACGAAAATACTCAGCGGCGGCGGCGCCGCCTTCTCCGACGCAGACACACAACAATGTTGGAACCAAAGCGGCTGAATAAAGCAGTGGTTCCTCCATCTCTTATCGCTCACCCTTCTCCAGCCAGCCTCCAGCCCACCCGTCTTGCCCTCCATGTATTTCCTTCTCTCGTTATAACCAGTTAACCATTCTTTTATTACCACTTCTCTCTCACAGTTTTGTTTTCTGTTGCAGCCCGATGCCGACGGCTCATCTTGCTCGGTTTACATTGCTTCCGGCTCCCGCATTTACAAACTCCGAGTAAGTTTATCAAATTGATCGACTTCGTATCTAATTTTTAGTTACTGCGAAGAATTAGGGCTTGAGCATTGATTTCTCCCAAATGTTAGTTATGCCATACCTATTTAGCTTGATTTTGTTTATGTTTATAAATCTTCTCTCCACCATTTAGAAACTTTATGTTCTTGCCTTTTTGGATTTTGGGAGGTTGCATATGGATGGTTTATATAGTTGGAATGAGTATGTGGCATTTTCATGTCTCTCATTTGTGGTTCAGATTGCATTGGAGGATTCAGTTGTGGGTCAAGGAAAACAGAATCTCCTAATCCCCGAGCGAACTGAGGTACTTCTTGTGAGAACTGTATATTAGTAGTTGAAGCTTTGATCAACTGATTAAATGAATTGTTGTTACTGAAGGTATTGGAATCATCGTTGGTGGATCGATGCCCTCATAGGTCGGAAATCCAGAGCATTGCGCTTGCTGAAACGGAAAGTGAGAGAATGTTCTTGCTTATTGATGTGTACTGCTGTAGCTTGTTATTCTGGTTCTTGTTTCACTCTTCTGCTTTTTCAGTTGCTACTTATTATTGAAACTTTATGTGGCAAGGATAATTTTCTTTTTACATTTTTGGAATGCCTATATTATTAAAATAAGAACTTTGAAAATAAATACTGAAAAACATGAAACCTACAATTCATAAAATGTACCATCAGCTATTGGATTACAACATATTTGATAACTTGAGTGGCCAAGATTTTGGTGATCATCTCTTTAAATATATGGAAGGTACAATGCTAATACTCTGATAATAGTTTTTGGAGGCAATGCTGCATCTATTGTAGGTTTTGTTAATTAAATTTTGCCATTCTTTCAGGCATGGATTGCTCAATCTTGGGAAGTGTAGATTCTTATGGTGACCTTATTGTTTCTCGACTGGATGCTAGCAATACAGGTCACAATCCATAATACTTTGTTCCCCTTTTTACTACTGGTTCTGCATACCAATTTTTTATGCTGAACGGGGTATAGTGCACTGTTTCCCTTCTTTATTAATCATGTGGCGCTGTTGGTTATATAAGTTATAACAAGCATTTAACGACTCGATTTCCGAGTAATTGTAGGTCATGGGTAGGTTGACTCGTTTTTACAGTCATAAAGTTGATAAGCAACAGTAATTTCCAGAGCTTGCCATTATGTGTATCGTGCTTTTAAAATGTTATGATTTAAAGGCCCCTGAACTTGTCTCAACAGAAGGCTGATAAGCTGATGAGTGGCCAATTAGTTACTTAACAAAGTAGATATTATAGAAGTTCACTAAACTGAAAAGTCTGAAATCAACATTACTACACTGTCAAGGTAGAGTCACAATATTGTATTTAGCCATTTTCTGCTGGGACCTACTAATACAGTCATCTTGTTCCATATGCAGATGGGTCTACATATTCAGTATCTCCCCGAGATTGTGGTGTTGGAGAAGGCAGTTGGGCTGGGCTTTGCTTTAATCCAAGTCAGTTGTCAATGGTAACTAATTTCTTTAATTACAGTGGACAATTGAAGCTTTTCTCTTGCAATTGAACCCTTGCAGAAAGGTGTACGCTGCACATTCTCTTGTCTGTCTCAACCCATTCGGGCTTTTGTCTCAACTGATATTCTTAATTAAGAGTGACATATTTATGGATATCAAATTACTATTTTCTTGACACCTCGAACCTTTAAAGTTTTCACTTCCCTTTACTTGGTCATTTTTGCCAAAAGGTAACAGTAGATGCTTTACACATGAAAATCTAAGGCCATTTGGGGTTACACAGTCCCATACTAGTATGTTCAAAAAATAACGAGTAGTGCTCGTGCTGATAAACCTTAAAGGATTCCTTTGAGTATAAAGTTTGTAAGAGTTGCAGGCCAAGTTCTATCTCAGGATATCTTTTAGACTTGATATACATCCTGCATGCTGCAGCAAAGTACAACAGCTTAAATTGCTATGCTCTTTCTTCTTTTTTCCCCAATTCTTTGGGCAGATAGGTTGGGGTTAGGTGCTTTTTGTGATATATGTGGAGTTCTTGTCTTTAAAGGACTAGGGATATTGTTGGATAATCTTCTTTGAACTAGCTAGTTAGCTTTCTACATATTGTTGTTTCAGGCAGCTACTGCTCGCAGCTTCTGCAAGAGCATTGATATTTATGATCATGATATTCATCTTCGGACTTTACGTACGTGAGTATCTCATTTCCATTTTTTGTTTTCGTTATTTTCTTGCTCCTCTTATGTTTCCAGAATCTATAGTCTCTTAGAAACATGGTTAGTCAAGTATATATTGTAGCTTCTCTCATTTGACCTTTTACATTGTGCTTGCATCAAGAAAATATAAAAGAAAGCTTTTCTCGGTTTTCGTTTATTGACTTCTGTGGTGGAACTGTTCCTTTGAGTATTTTTTAAATTGGGATCTACTGTAATCAGTCATGTATGTCAAAGGCTCAAAGCCGAAAAAAGATTTTCACATATTAGATCAGCAATACTATTACACCTCAGGCCCTTCGCTTTACTAGATTCTGCTATGATTGACCATCCTCTATTTTTGTGGTGCAATCAATTGCTTCTAAACATTTCAGGTTTAAAATTCAAATGTTTGTTTTATTTGTCACTTATAGAATATCATATTGCAGATTGGGGTTCCCTACCTCGATAATTTTCATGGACAGTTTTAAAGAGGGCGGAAGTTCGATGTTAGCCGCCACAGAAGGTTCCCAGGTACTTATTTCACTGGCTATTGAAGATTTAATTCCTGTTATCCTACGAATAGGATGACATAGCATTAATCTTACTTAAACTGCTGCAGCTAAGTATATGGGACTTACGAGTGAAAGAAAATGGGGGTTGTGTGCAAAGGATCATGGGATCTGTTGGTAACATGTTATATGCAGTCAGTATATCTCTATCTGGTAATATTGCTGCTGGCGAGTACCGCACTGTGACTGTCTACGATCCACGCAGGTTAGAAGGCTTCGATAAAAAGAGAGGGATAAACCTCATCCTCATCATTTCTGATGGGCGTGATCTCTTTCCAAAAGAAAACCTCTGTCTCCTTTCTACTGGACTAGCATATCAAAACAGAAGTGTTAATAATGTTACCGTTGGATTATTTCCCTTGCTTTTTGTCCTTAAAATGATGGAATTCTAATACTAGCTTCTCAGAGAGACTAATTTTTGCAAACTCATATTGCAGATGGTGTGCAACATCTAGATGGCTGAACTGTTCAAAATACGAGGTTAGTTGGCTGCATGTGTCACAAATTATTTCTATGTTCTTTTTCTTTTTTCTTTTTTTTAGGGGGGAAATAGGTAGAGTAGTTATGTACCTGGTGTCTCTATAATCTGGCCGACCTCGGCAGATATTTCAATATCTGCTCTGTCTTTTATTAAAACTTTTAAGTCGAATAAACGTGTCACGTTAAATGAGTCAGGCCAGAAAGATCTTTGATTCCATTTTATGCATCTACCTTATTTAGGTCAAATATTCAGGTTTATGTTGTTTAGTCTTCTTTAACTTTACTCGTTATCTGCAGATAACTGGACTTACTTTTTCTTCTGTTGATCCAAATTATTTATATGTGCAAGGAGTTGATTATGAGGTAAATACTTTTTCCATATTTTCTGTAATTCTTTCCTCTTATTTACTTTCAACTAATTAATAACTTCTTGGAAAAGATGACTAAATAACTTAATCTGCAAACACTTTGCAGATAATCTGTGGGCAATGGAGAGAAGGCAAGAAGGCATTTTCATTTAGAGGGGACTCAAACTGGCTTGGATTTAGCAAGGTTTTATCTCTATCCTCGTCACCTTCATGAAATGTTGGAAGCATTCCATAAATAACTAGAGATTTGCCCTAGATAGAACTATTATCTCTTTCAAAGCAAAACGAAGATGCTATGCATCTTTCATATGTAGAGAATTCACTGCATGAATAGGTGTGAAACACATTTGTAATACTATTTTCATTTCCACCACGCAGTGCTCCGACAGGGATATTTTGGCCGGATGGTGCGACTCGGGCAGCATTTTTGTTGCCGACGCCTACTGGAACGACATCTGCACTGACTTGGTCTCCTAAGGTTTTATAGCTTCCTTTTCGTCTCTACTTTTCTCGACTTTGTTAGCACTTCAATGGCATCGGAGAATCAATGGCCAGAACCGTGCATCGTGTTGAGGGGTCGTCGGGTTAGAGAAGCATCAGCCGTTGAAAAGTGGGGTAAGTTTGTCATCATATAGTTTTGGGGCCTTCATTTAACAAGTCAAGATAGCCAAGTGGTCAAATATCTGATTTCAATAGCATATTTGTAATTTTGAATGTCTTTGGTAGTATGGCAACCAACTAATTTTGATTTCCTCTGACGAAGAAAAATTAAATTATGGTATAGTTTGAATAATTACCTCTAGTCAAATTATTGTTGTGGTCTTCTTGGTGTTTCAATCCATGACCAAACCAAAGAAAACCATAAATTTTTTTTATTAGTGTGCTCCACATCTATTATGTTTTTCTAGAATCCGCAACGTGCTGTTGAATTTCATATTTATAATTATTGTATTAACAAATTATGTGAAGCCAAATTGAGATGCAGTGCAGCCGCAACCACAAATTGACAAATATGAGCTTCGCAACCAGAAAAGAAGAAAAATTCTTGTCTCCAAATGGGTGATACATGTTGCAATGCTCCATTATGCCCATTTTAATTCTTCTAAGTCAACTTCAAAAATCAATGTGGAAAATAATAAACACACACATGCATTGATGATAATAGTCAAAATCCCACAATAGAAAAACGGTTTGGTATTCATCATTTTGAGATATGCATGCCATTTATATAAGTTAATAAATTATTTCAATTTCTCTAGCCGCCATTCAATCTATACATATATGTAAGAATTCCATTACATTTGTGTATTTTAAGATTGAATCGCACCTCTCTCTTCAAGACAATCAAATAGTGAATTTTCTATGTATAAAAAAGAGGGATTTCGGGTTCAATCTCAATTATCTATTTATTCCTCATATTTAGAAACGAAAAAAGAAAAAGGAAACAGTGTCTCATCTAATAATTTTTGGTTAAAAATAAATGAATTCTTGTGAACGAGTAGATTTTGGAAAATTGGACCAAGTAAACGTGAGTGTTAAATTGTCTATGGGTGCAGTTCTTAGGATTTGGTTGGTCGAATTTCATGATCAAAAATATTAATTGTGGTCCAGGGCAATCTTATTTACCAGATGCCAATTTAATACTATTATTATTTATAGTAGTGGCCAACAATTTGTGGATAATGTTCATTTATGATATTTCGACATCAACATTTAACCTACCCTTACCTCCTAGCCCCTACACCCTAACCATATTTAACATAAATAAATACAAAAATTAGGGCCCGCAAAGAAAAAGATTCACTGGAAAAATAAACGTAACTTATATTCTTGATTTATTGATTGCGGAAATGAAAGGCCAACCAGTTCAGGTACGACTGCGACAAAAATAATTCAAATATTTAATTGTTTCTTTTATTACTATAAATGGATTAAATCATATTTTACCTATTCGAATTCAATACTACTATTTTATTTCTTCAAACTCGGTAATTAAAGAAGGCGTGTCCGAGTTTAACTGCAGCAAATCTGATGTGCAAAACCCAATTGGTTCCATTATTACCCATTGGGGGTGGGGAAAAATCAGTAGTTTGCGTTAAAATATTAAGAATACGAATTCTTTTTGATGTACCATAATTTTGGTACAATATGGTAGTATCATATTCGAAGATTGCAGTATTGAATTTCAGATTTTGTGGGATATTGATTGTACCAAATTCTTTGTATAGATCATGACATTGGTACATATTGAGATGTCAGTATATACGACAATATTATCGATATATTAGTAATTTCAAGAAATCATAAAAATGATATAATATCAGTATTTGATATACATTTTCTATCGAAATTTCGAATACCAATCCACGATATAATGAAAGACTCAATATCGTATCGGTAAGATATTTTTCATTTTGATAGTTTCAATACAATATATACGGTATAACGATTTCGATGCAAGACATCCCTAAATAAAATGAGTGTGCTTGTGCTCAAGATGTATAACTCCTTCGTAATATCATCGTATATAATTTATATAGGTTGAGTTTGCTGCATGAAATATTTTTAATGTGATTTGCATCTCTTATATAGTTATACGGTCTGTAGACTATTGCGTAAAAATAAGTTCACGCATACCACACTTGGTCGTAAAAGGAGTCTGTTCATTTAAAAGGATAAAAAAGTTAGGGCAAATAACACGTAGCACTCCACCGGAATTCGCCTTTATAGGTCCTTATCCTAATGTAAACATAATAACAAATTAAACTCTAACCTTTTAAATGAGTTCATATTAATGTACTGGACGCCGGAATCGGGCTCGTTCTTTATACGCGGCTTGCCTGAAATCCATGTGTAAGACACATGAAATTAAATATACACATGGATATGTAGCTTAAAATTACCACTTTTTGTCTATCTCTTAAACGACGTCATTTTGTTATTCATGCAATTTATTGGAAGAACCCTAAGTAAAAAAAAAATATCACAGCTTAAAAAAACTCCACAACGATCGGCGCTCTGACGGCGAAATTGGTGTTTCCTCCGGCATCACGTAGAGCTCTGGCGGGAAGTAATCGAGGTCGAGCAGGCCGCGGTCGGGGATGTAATTCTTCCCGATGCGGAGATCCGTCACGTCGCCGAAGTCGATTAGCTTGATCCGCCCCTTCTTCATCACCACCAAATTCAAAGGCTTCACGTTGTGACGAACAATTCCGGTGGCGTGAATCTTCTTCAACGGGATTATGATCTGCCGCATTATCTGCTTGATTGTCAACGTGTTTCGCTCCATCGATTCTTCCCTTCGATCACGCGCCCAAACATCACAAACTCCAAATTCAACGGGAAGCTCCGATCCTCCATGTAATACCCCAAATCCAAGTCTCCCTGCTGCTCCAATTGGAGGGGATTTGCGGCGACGAAGAGAGCGTCGGTGAAGAGCGCATTGCATTTGGTGGCGACGAAGGTGAAATTGCGCCTGGTGATGATGAGAGAAGACAGACAAATAAAACGGCGTTGTTCCTTGACTCTGAGTGTTATTTTTTTTTTAATTAGCTAAATGCCACTTAGATAATTTCGGCCGAATTAGATGCCACATAGGCAAAATAGGCCCGATTCTGATCATCGGGACATAGATGTTTAAATATCATGCAACGGTTAGGGTCCGATAAGTTATTATGTTTTTTTAAAAAAAAAAAAAACAACAGAACTATATTATAAACTCAAGGGGCATCAGGAATGCACCCAAAAACAAGATACAGAGAAGTAAATCGAGAAGCAAAGAAGAGAAAATAGGCGCAAGAGCAGAGGAACAAAAAACCAACTGCTCCTTCGACAAAACAAAACATCACCAGCATAAAACACCAAAACAAAACGCCCCCGCCCCCCAAGACGACTGCTCAAACAACCCTACAAGCACTCCCTCACCCGCACAGCCGCGCGCAACAGTAGCCCTCGCCGCGCCACAAGCCACCCAACTCCCTCACCCCCCACACCTCTTCTAAAACAGATCCGGATTATTACACCAATCATGAAAATTCAGATTTGCCCTCACCGACCGACCCTTCCCGCGCCCCCAGTTCCACAAGAAAGATTTAATATCACCCAGAATCTTTTCGTACTTCCACTCCTCATTGTTGAAAATGACGGCATTCCTTGATTTCCAAATAAGCCATGTTGTGCAGACCCACAACGAGGCTAGCAGCACTCGCCCAAACTTACCACTTCCAAGGGAGCAGAATTGAAGTAAATTTCTGGGGATATTGTTGATTATCGGGCCTCTACACCAAGCCACTCAATGTAGTCGCTCCACAAACTCGTCGTTCGGCCACATTCCACAAAGAGGTGTTCGACCGTCTCTGCCGCAATATTGCAAAGTGGGCAGTTAACATCTGCTTGATCTTGAATCACCCACGTCCTCTGCAGCTCGACCCGCGTCGCAATTCTACGAAAAGAATTCTCCACGCGGTAGCTTAAGCTTTCGAGGGGGCGAAGTTATCCCACACGAGCCTACGAAAAATCTTCAAATCTTTGTTGAACTCCAGCTTCCGCTCCAGAAGACATTTGTATGCACTCCTCACTGTAAACTCTTTGTTAACTCTAGCTTCCATACCCAAGAGTCCGGAACATTTGGTACCTGTTTCCTGCAAACTAACAAGAGCATCATAGCAGATAGAGCCTCATCTTCCTAACTCCTAAGATCCCTCCTCCATCCAACCCTCCGCACCCACCTGTCATCCACCCATTCCCCCACCTCAGCCATGGAACAGTCCTTTGCCAAACTCACCTCGGGTACAAAGATTTAAGGCTAGACTCCCCCACCCATACATCCTCCCAAAACCGAGTAGACGCGCCATCTCCCACCTTCCCAGCGACAAACTCTCTAAACCAACCCCCGACCCTATCAGATAAGCACTGAATGACATCCCACCACCAACCCTTCGCCCTAAACCCCTCATTAATCATCTCCAAACCACAGACCCGACCCCGCTCCCCATCCCCATACTCTCTAACAAGATCGAGCCATAACCAATCCCCTCCCTCAAGAGCTCGCCACGCCATTTTCCCAACAAAGCTTTATTGAAAAAAACAAGATCCCTCACCCCTAGACCCCCAAACAGTTTCGGCATCGAAAGACATTCCCATTTAGCCCAAATCATTCTTTTCCCGTTCCCCCCACCCCCCCGCAGAAAGTTTTGCTGTAACGCGATCAACTTTTTAATGACACACATAGGCGCTTTAAAAATGGAGAGCACATAGGTAGCCAAAGTCGAGAGAACGAAATTCATCAAGGTAATTCTACCTCCCAGCGAGACTTTTAAGTTTTTCCACTTGTTTAACCTGGATCTCACCTTCTCCACCACATACAACCAATCACTAGCCTTTCTATGACGGCAACCAACCTGAACACCCAAGTATTTGAACGGCAAAGATTCACTCTTGCACCGAAGAATGCCTGCAATATCCTCAACAGTACCCGGCTCCGCTTTAATCGAAATGACTTGGCATTTATCCTCGTTAATCTTCAACCCCTAGACCGCCACCAAGAGCGTGAGAAAGTTCTTCAAAAAAACCGCATTTCTGAGAATCGCTTTTCCCAAAAAAATTATGTCGTCTGCAAATTGGATGTGAGAGACCACAATCTTTCTCGGGCCCAACTCCATGGGGTCGAACAAACCTCTCTGGATAGCTTTCTTGAGTAAAACTCCAATAATCTCTGCAGCAATGATGAAGAGAAAAGGAGATAAGGAATCCCCTTGTCTCAGACCTCTCCCCAGCTTAAAATCACCAGAAGGGCTTCCATTAACGAGACATCAGCATGAGCCGATTCGACACATTCCCTCATCCACTTAACCCACGTCTCGCAAAATCCAAAGGCGAATACATTGGAGTGCTACATGCTATTATGTTTATGTTAGGTCACGGATCTAAAAAGGTGAATACATTGGAGTGCTACATGTTATTTGCCGAAAAAGTTATATACTTCCTCCATATAGTAATAGGGCCATGTTTGGTAGCTTATATAGGATATAATAAGATCGGACAAAAATAATGAGGAGAGACAAGAAAATATGAAACTTGTGAATAATTATGATTTGTTTGATAGAAAAAAAAGATACAATTGATGTATTGTTATTAGATTAAACTACAAAATTACATTTTGTCCTTATGAATAATAAAAAATTCCAAAAATATACATTTCATGGAAATCCATTGCCAAAATTGGAATGAGAACTTGAATTATGTTATCAATTCAACGAACTAAAAATCAATTAATTTGATTCAACAATTCAACAAATTCATCAAACTAGAAACAAATTATTCAATTCATCCTAACAAAAAAAAAAGACCAAAAATTAATGAACAATAGGCAAAGAAAAAAATCATTAAGGCCAGCGAACCAAACGGTGGAGACGAGCCGCGAGGCGGTGGACGGCGTTGGATTGTTAGATCTTCAAGGATTGAAAGAGACTAGAGGAGATGAGGCGATGAAGACAAGCCGTGAGGCAGTGGAGGTCGGAGGCGAGGGGAGGCGGTGCAGGCCAGGCGAGGGGAGGCAGTGCGGGCGAGGCGAGACGAGGGGAGACGGTGGAGGCGGTGCGGGCGGTGGAGGTTAGGCGAACGGAGGCGGGAGGAGGCGAGGCGAGCTGAGGCGAGGGGTGGTGGTGCAGGCGGTGGAGGCGAAGCGGCGAGGGCGAGGGGATGCATATGAGTGGTGGGGGTAACTAAGGAAAGAGAATATGAAAACCCTACTATTCATTGAAGACTAGACAAATCTGACCAAATTTGGTGGATTAAAAAATGGGTTGGAACAGTTGTTTCTCGTACGGGCCTTCATTTAGCTGCGAGCCTATAGTTCAAAAAAAGAATTGCTACCAAACACATGAATTGGGATGATAATATTATCCTATCTTGTTATATTTGGCCTATCAAACAAGGCCCTTGTCTTACTTTACTTGAGCTTATTTTTGTATCCAAACAAGTGTCTTGGTTGCAAAATTTACTTGTAAAATAGGAGTACAAAATTTCAAGTGCTACCCTTATGGTAATAAAAATTATTTACTTTTTCAATTTTATATGACAATAATTAGGTATAGATAAGTAAAATCACATTCCCAAATTAGGATGTGAAATATGATGTCATGAGACATTTATTAAGATACAAAATGAGTAAAATTCTATAAATACATTATAACATACACATACACCACACTAACACACACAAAATGATCGAATTCCCGACGTATTGATTAGAGAGAAGACTGCTTACCAATTGAGCTACGTTTTGTGAGTTGAATATCATTCATTTGTAAAATAACATGTCTTTAAATTTTGTGGCTGAATTTTAAGATATGACATGTACATATGTCATATGATTAGGGGCTGTTTGAGAGTGTTGTTCAGTTGAAGCCACATGATATAAAAGCAACATGAAAGGCAAGATGGCATGTTATTGTTTAAATAATTTAGGTGTTTGGTATATTTCTTTTAACATGTGAATTAAATAATAGTGAAGTTTGGTTTTCATGTCTGTAGTAGAGATGAAGGGGGAGTTCACTTTTTTACCCTTGATGAAAATTAAAATTTACTTTCTTGTCTCTTTCTTCTTTACACAATCAATTCATTTTCACAGAACCAAGGAACAGAGGCGGTGCAACATGAATGAGCAGAGCTGCGCCCAATAGATTGGAAGAGAAGATAATCGTGACGAAGGTACGAACGAATCCTGTATTTAAGACCATTCTCTTCAATCTTATTCTGCAATAAACTCGAATTTTAGCTATTTCTCGATTGACAAATATTTTTGCTATTTTCCCCATAAATTTTCTAGTTTGAATCATTTGATATTTTTGCCATAAATCGCGACGAAGGTACAACGCCGCTTTGGATTATTTCCGCCGTTCAGGAAGCCGGAATCCGTAGAAGTGGATGAGAAATTTCACTGAGAGACAACTTGCGAAATGAGAGTTTTCAAGAATTTGGAGGAAATGGAATTTGGAGGAAGAATTTGCGAAGAGAGAGTAATCAAGAGTTTTCGCATTCTTCACGTATCAGCATCTGTAAAAATGGGGAAATGAGAGTTTACTCGATTGAGGAGAAAGAAAACTCGATTCAGATCTAATAAGGGCATTTTAGGGGAAGAGAGGTACAAAAATGAATACTGTTCACGATTGTTTAAATTATATGTTGGAAGTGGTGAGTTGTATAAGCTAGGCTGGAACAGTAAAACATGAGCGCGCCTATCATCATGGGCGGGCCTATGATTTTATAAGGAATCATATCAAACACATAGTTGAGTCCAGATGATTAACTCATCTTGGGCTCAACAACACTCTCAAACAGCCCCTTAATAAAGATGAATATTGTACCTTTTAGGTAGATCCACTCATTTCCCTGCCCCCTTTACCCTTTAGCTTCATCACCATTAATAAATATATTTGAGCAAATCCTCATCAGATTATTATTTTTATCGAAAGAAACCCTCATAAGATCTCAGAACTATCATAATTAATTATGTTTCGTACTTTGTACTAATAAATAAATATATAATTGCCCTATCTATATATATGTCAATCTTGATTCCTGGATCTCGACGTGAATATTTAACAAAAAAACAAAATCAACATAGTACTTGATTTCCGTCAAAAATTGATATTGCAAAATCAAGATAGCTACGTTACACATGTTACAAGAATTTGACAGCTATCTCATATGATGACCGATTTCCATATTTCGATGTTTATATGTGTTCTTGAATTCAGCAGGTAAGTGATACTCCCTCCGGTTCATTAAACATGACACACTATTTTGGGCACGAAAATTAAGAAAGTTATAGTTTTGTGTGTAAAATGGGGTAGCCACTTTTGTTGAGTAAATTTTGAAGGCAAATTTGTTTCCGTTTTAGGTATGTATCATACTTAGTGAATCGGCCAAAAATGGCAAAACTATCATCCTTAATGAAACGGAGGGAGTAAATATAAACCAACAATGCATGAAAATAAATTTCAAATATTGGGTGAGAAGTGAGATCATGATTAAAGATGACGAATTAGAATAAAAATTCTCAAGTTAGGGGGTTATACTCTAATATCTCACCCTTGCAAAAATGAGTATGAATTTGGATTTCGATTCATTATTGTGGGAATTTGTGACACATAATGGGACTTGCATGTCGTGAGTTATTTAGAAAAATGGGATTTATTATATTAATGTATAAGTAGATAAACATGTGTAGAGTGTTGATGAGTGGGGTCAAGTTGGAGGAGCATAATGTTAATGTTATCACATGTTCTCCCATATTGTAGTAATGTGATGCTGTTTCCTTCCAATCTCTCAATCAAAACCAACGTGCATATAAATATAGTAATGTGCCTCTTTTTGTTTTGGGAAGATTCAAGTTGTAAATAATGGATTAGATTTATTTCCACTTTCCAAGTACAATTTCTTGCTCCATTTTCAGCCTATTGGTTTCTTTATACATATTTTCCTTTATTTTCACAATTCAATTCATGCACCAAAAAGCGTCAAATTAAAGAGAAATTTTTGGAGAAGATCGAAGACAAATGGAAGAAGCAAATCGTGCCACAGCATAAACTTTTCATGCTGAAAGCGTCGTTATTGAATACTTCAAAGCTCGTTATTGGAAGAATTTATTGAACTCGACATAATTTCAATTATAATTTTCTAGAGATATAGAAATCTTGAAACTCCATCATAGTCAATTTGGCTTTTGGTTTCTTGGAAAGAGAAGGATTATTACTTGAAAAAATATATTTTTGTAAAACGATGACGACTTAACATTGAAACTATTAATTTAAGAATTAACTTTTATTCGGTTAGTCAATTCAAACATGATTTGAGTAATCTAGAAGAACAAATAAAGTTTGACTATTTTAGTTACAGTGATTAGTGTTTAGCACACCCTTAATAAAAAAAATTGCGAATAAATTATACCAAAAAAAGTCCCAAGTGTCAAATTATCAGAATTTGAATTATAAAATGTAGTAGTAAAAAAAAGGGTATAGAAAATTGAGCATGATATCATTTTCTCAGAATACGACAACAATGACGTGAGGTTGTAAATCGAAAATGATATCTGAAAGGCTTAGGCTAGGTGTATCAACACCTTAATTAATAGTTTAATACTAGTCCTTTCCCTATTACATAATACTAATAATTAATATAATCATGATTATAATAATAATTAATAGGAGCTAGACCTTCAATTATTAGATCGACCTAATACAACTCCTTTGACCACATTAATGCGATATGAGCAAAGTTCTTGAGAGTTGTAAGAATGTCAAGAATTAATATATTTTGGAGAATTCCAGGGCATCAATTATTAAATTACTAATTATATTTGAATAAACACAATCACCAAGTCCGTGGCTCTAGAAGGACAGAAAATTGTTGTTTTTACTGTTGTTGTTCTTTAAATGTGACATTAAATTGAAATAAAAATAAAATTTGATAAAATTAGTAGTGTTTGGTTTCTTATTAGTATGACTCAGTCAGTCCCTAAAGCCCACGGCTAGTCGGCTACGATACACGACAACTAAGAGCCAGCTCATCCTCGCTGCCACGTGTGCACTCTCTCTCTCTCACACACACACACACATAACTAAACAAATCCCACATTTAAATCTCTTTAAAAAAAACACATTTAAGTTGATAGTATAATTTTATTTTTTTGAGGAAAAAAAAGTTGTTACTATAATTTTATTCAGTTCCATTAAAATTTAATAAGACAACCTAAAAATGCCAGTTTTAGTCTTTGATTTTTATTTTTTTTGACAAAACAACTGAAAAAATCGAGTTAGGGTCAGTGTAGTATATAATAATCAATTATACAAGTATATTATTATTAGTACTATCGAGAATTACAAAAAGGAAAATTGAGAAAAAAAAAAAAAAACTTTTCGTTCGGTTGGATCGATTTTCTTACAAAATCTGTTATTCTTATTAGAATATTTTCAGTGAAAAAAAAAATATAATTTGATTCAATGGATTTATTACAAAATCTAATTTGGAACACCAGTATTAAACGAGTTTCAAACACTATTTTCTTCATTTCGATTAAACATAATTTTTCTTACAAAATTTAATGTGTAAAAAATTTTCCTACTATATCATTTATTCATAGTGAAGAAACATGTTATTTATAAATTATAATAAAATATATATATAT
>JAYJMF010000028.1:539409-569413 GCA_036873715.1 Salvia sclarea
GTGGTTTAAAAGTTTTGATTTGTGAAAATGGGGGTAGCAAGCAAAAGACAATTACAAATATTGTGTACAAGGAAGTATTGCAAAATATATAATCATTTTCCTTTTGACTGTATTATTTATTTATTGAACAATATTTCATTTTAATAACATTTCTTCATTTGTTTCAATATAAATATTATAATAAAAACATTTACATATGAAAAAAAAACTTTACATATACGTAAAATAATAATTAAAAATACTAACCGTGCAACGCACGGGAGACGGACTAGTTTATTGTATATATAGCCATTTAGCCAATTATATTATGTAGTTGTTATTTGAGATATTCCGTTATAAGTGATTATTTGGTGTATGTAAAGCTTAGGTTTTTTATTAGTAAATTTAGTAAATATTTTAAATTCGATTAATTAAGCTTACATAGGTTAGTGAGTAGTGACTCGATCTTGAATTTTCTGATACTAAGATAAATTTTAATTAAATAAAATAATAGGGTTGCACATCATAATGTATTATTCCATATTTAATATTGCAACTCACTAATTTAGATGCAGGTATGAATAAGATACAAAACACTTATATATTTTGGAACGGGCCGGGCCTTCTGAAACTTGTATGTTGGCTTTTCAACAGAAATCAAACCAATTGTAAATTCTATATAGGCCCATTTACCAAAAAAAATTGTGTACATAGAGATACGCTTAATTATATATATCTATATTAATATTGCAATTTATCAAAAAAAATGTTTAGAAAATATTATTTTTTGGAGTAAAGTGGTACATATATTTAATATCATAAAGAATTAAAACTCCACGCCCCACGTAGGCGGAACAGCAACACCACACAAAGACGGAACAACTATCTATACAAAAATGAAAAAAAATACTCACACAATGAGATAAGATTTGAACCCAGGGACCTCGCAAGGGCAGAAACATATCATTTTGTTTTTGGATGTGAGAAGTACTTGAGACTCAACTGCAAGGTTATAATATATTAATCCTTGAAGTAAACAATCAATTTGTTTGTTTTATTAAAGTATTTATATGGCCGTGAATTACAATGAGTTCTTATATGATCGTGAATTACTATGATTTCTTAACCTACATGGGTATTTAGATGTTGCTATGAGACGATGAAGTGCATTTTGTTGATAAGATGTTTCTCCTTTAAATAATAGATCTGATGTTCGAGTCACAAGTGAGTATGCTTTCTTTCTTTAATTTTTTTAAAATTAAAGGCGCTTCACAGAGGACTCGAAATTTGAGATCTTTAATATCGAATATTAACCCTATCATTAGGCGATCGAACCCACACCAAAACATTGAATAGAAGGCAAGAGTAGAAACCTGGTCATGTGGATGCTTTTTCTTTCTTTAATATTAATAGTAATAAAAAACAAATTAGAAAAGTAAAATTGCATTGCTATGATTTTATGCTAAATAGAGGGCGCATTTACAGTGTATGTAGTGTCATGATTGCAATTTAAATTTCAAATGTCAGATTTTGTTGCAAAATAGAACCAATTTTTAAAGCGTTTCAATATTGCTTCAATCTCTGGATTTGCAAATTCCACGTTTAATTTTTCTGCACGAATTTGTAGCTGAAAATAATCATTCAAATTAGAAACTAAAAACTGAGAGAAGATTTTTTAAAATGTTTTCTAAATATCTTCTCCTATTGCCGATAATACCTAAAGATACGTTGCTGATTTGCAGTTAGAATCCGAATGTAACTTTTCTAGTTAGGGATGCGTTTACTTGTGGTTTTGAATAATCTAGCTCATTATTAACTATTTCGTCGGCTACAAGAGAATTAAGATAGCACTATTTTATCTTATTTTATTTTTTGTTCTTTTAGACCCACTAAATTGTTGACTAGTTCATATAATAAATACTAGGCTTCGTAAAAAATTACACAAACAAACAACAAAAAAGAAATAGAAAAATGCACGTTAAATCAATTAATTATTTGCGTTATCATAATATGCATGAATGAAAACCAAATTATAATAATAATTATTTTTTTATTAATTTATTTTTAATTATTATTAGTTTCTGGAGGGCAATTGGACAACTCACACATTCGATTTCGAAGGATAAAAGTGGTAGGCTGTGGATACCAATTATCCCATTAATGGGAATAATACAAATCGTGCAATCAATACACATAGTGTCGGATTATGTAGTAAAATCCTAATTTTCAACTGAAATTATGACTCCTTAATGTGTGATATGCGTTTTATTGACAAACCTTCTCTTGTTCATATTTTATTTTACGGCCATTTGCATACAATGCTATTTTCAACTCCTCTTCCTAGCCACCAAGGAGGCAATTATTTTGGTTTCGTATTTCTTTATAATGAGTAATTTATATTTGAGTTATAGTTCAACTAGTTTATAATTCGAACATTATGTATAAGTCCAAGCTCTTTCATAAATTGCACACAAAAGGTTATTAAAAAAAAGAGTTATATCATGTCCAATCAACTTTATCTATATGACTCTAGTCTTATTCAAAATTAAAATTGAAAAGATATTCCGCCACTGAAAAAATACATAATTTTTTTTTTCATTTTCCATTTTGACATGCCTTTTAATGGCCTACTAAAAATTAGGACTTAAGTCAAACTTGCTTTTCAACAGTATCAAGTTTTGAAACCTATATATCTATACTTATACTTAGCTTTTATTAAATACTTTTTGAAAAAAGAAAATTAATTGTAACGTTGAAGGAATTTGGTTAGAAGTTGTGAATAGATTTGGGGGAGATTATGAAATATCCGTATCTATGGGGGCTTGTTTTTGGAGATAGATAAAAAGTGAATGCCGAATTTGACAAAATCTACGAAATTCACTCCGCTCCAGAACTCCCCCAAAATTCACTCTCCTTGATTGTAATTCTTTCAACTCTGACGATCTTGTCGGCCGATGAGAGTGGAATTAATGGCGGCGGAGAGCAGCAGCAATCGGGGGAAGAAGGAGTCAACGGCTTCTGGATTGTTGAATTCGCCGACGACGCGTCTCAACGACGACGTCGAAGATCCCGTCAAATCGCCGCCGCACTCCCCCAACAATTCCTCCACGCGCCAGGTCTCAGATCACCTTTCATATTTCTTGCCACGAATGATTAATGCTTGCCTTTTTCTTTTTTGAAATAAAAAATTAAAGTGAAATTTGGTCTAGTTGAGAAAATTTTGAATTGTTTTGGGGAGGTTTTGTCTGCTTTATGTGGTTTGCTTGCTCTTTGTTGTTACATTAGCTGCTTACGTTAATTGGAGTCGGATGTTTGTTAACTAGATCAGTGGAGTTCTGAGGGGAAATAATTGAAATTATTAATGTACACTCAAAATGTTTGAGAATTTAGTTGGTTGTGGCAATGATGGTATGAGATACTCGTAACTGTGAACTTGGATTCAGTGAGTGATGATGTAATTGTATATGTGAACTCTCCTTTTGTCCAATTGCATTATTTCACTAATTAATCACTATCAAGTACTATTACACATGTTTTCTTTGTTTCTTTTTCTAATTTTCACTAAGTACCAAGATTTTACCATGATATAGATAGAAGAGGTCTTGTAGTTAAAGATGAAACGAAACAACATTTTTATGATGCAATATCTTGTTCTAGCATTGAATGATTGGTGATTCCTGTTGAGCCACATTATGAACATTGGATTGTGAGGATGTTATGTTGTTAAATGGATCAGGTTCTTAAAATTTCCAAATATTGGATCATAATATTGGAATGTTGTTAACTATTAATCATAGAAGATAAGAACTTATCCAAAAGGATAAGTTCCTTTTGGAGATTCAAAGTGGAAGATTTGGTATGTTAACTTCCTTTTTAATTATTTACTAGAGTTATTTTCTGTTTATTGATACTTTAGTTGACTTATCAGAATTGGTGACAGAGAAATTAGCTGATGAATCTTTACTAAAGGAAAAGGATAAATTATTCTGAAGAAAGAACAGAAAAGTATGGTACTTTGTTAGTGATCCTAGTCTATTGAATCTAGTTCTGTATTTATTGCAGAACTGATGCCATTTTGCTTGGGACAGTAGTTGGAGCCTAAAAGGAGCTCTAGGGGGAAGGTCACTAATTCAGTAGCAGTTGCATGAAGTATTTCTGAAAAATGAAAGGCCTCATTAATGCCATATGATCTTTTAATTGCCAAGCATCTAAGACTTGCTAACTTGAATAGCAGCAAGATTATGCAACCGCCCCAACTCTCACGCACAAGAGACATAGAAGAGATAGAAAAGGAACACCCCAGACTCTCACTCGTGTCCCTTTTAAGGAATCTATGTTTATTCTTTCTTATGCATCCCATCTAGAATCAAGTTCTAGGTCTAAATCACCTATAAGATGTTCCACTGACTATCCAGCTGTTGGAGACTTGAATTTTGAATACTGTATAAAGCTTTAAGTATTATTTTTTGAGTTATGGTTCTTGGCATCTTGTGTATTTTGTATCACCTCTGTGTTGTCAGCGATTTGGCTACAATTGCATAAGCAATCTACTTAATACAAACATTTCATGTTGAAGGTTTTATCGTAGGATGATATTGTTCTCTGTCTACTTGATATATAGTGAATCTAGAGTAATCTATATAACTATGTTTGTATCATGTATGGATAGAAATGATAATAGAGTCTACTCTTGGGTTGTTCCACCCTGCTATATTGTGGGAGTTAGCTCTAATAAAAAATATGTAAAATTTTAATGACAATTCGGGCTAGGGTTGGCCCCATGTACTTTTGTGTGTTCTATTATTTATATTATTAAATAATGTTCAAATTATATACCTGATTTTATGAACTATGTATTTACCTTAAAATACTTAATTATAGTATCTTTTTTGGTTTAATTATTTTTTTGGTGGTATTTTTTTTATTTTGCTATTGATAACATAAAAAATGGTCCATTATTTAATTTTGATAAAGATTATTTTTTTGGTGGTATTTCTAAGGTCTTTTCTCTAAATACCTAGAGCTTATGTTGTTAGAAAGTCAATGACCCTGATGTATGTGCTTTGTCAGGCTTGCTATGCAGTTCTTCAAAGTTGGGTTTCCAAGAAATTCATGACTGGATGGTAATGAGTTTGGCTTCAATATATTTAAACTGTTTTACACACTTCTTTTTTTCTTTTCTTCCCTTTCTAATGAAATTTATTGCAGTGTGGTTCTATTTCCAGTTGCTGTTACATTTTTCATCACTTGGTGGTTTATCCAGTTTGTTGATGGTTTCTTCAGCCCTATATATGAGAGGCTTGGCATTGAGATATTTGGTAAGTTGTTTGGTCATGGTACTATCTGACGATTGATGCTCCTAAGAGTGTCTATCTGTGGATCCTGTTTGATTATTGATTGTCAACATTTCTTATGGGGACCATGATTCTTTGATCCATAGGTCATAAACATGTAGATAGTTCCTCAAGTTTGATTTATTTGTTTTAATTTTTCCTTTGTATCTGGTGCAGGTCTTGGGTTCATTACATCAATAATCTTCATATTCTTTGTTGGTATCTTTGCTTCATCATGGTTGGGTTCCACCGTTTTCTTAATAGGAGAATGGTTTATAAAGCGAATGCCCTTTGTAAAACATATATATTCAGCATCAAAGCAAATTAGCTCTGCAATCTCTCCAGGTAATTTCTGTTTTCCGTGTTCATGTATTATTGTCAAAAGACACCATTTTACGCAACTGGTTGACTGTGGGTATCTCAATTTCTAGCTAGTAAAGGTTTTTTAATCCTAGACAATCTTAAGCTGTTAGATATATCATTTGAATCTTTGGTCCCATAAAATAAATCTAAAAATATTGAGCTTGACCCTGTGTTTGCTGTTCACTGTTATTGCATAGTTCGAGCTTTGTGACTTGTATCTTTATAGATGCCAATGTCTACTGGTATCTTAGTGCTGCTTATTAAGTGTCAGTTTATAGGTAGGATTCCTGTTACACTGGATTTCGTTGTTGATTTATGCTGTGTATTTTACTACAGATCAGAATACAACTGCTTTCAAAGAGGTTGCTATTATCCGCCATCCTCGGGTTGGAGAATATGCTTTTGGCTTTATCACATCATCTGTAGTTCTTCAGGTTCGTGAAATATATTCTCCAAGTATTATCTAAAAATTGAGCTGTAGGCTCTGGACTTCAAAATATTCAAGGCTTGCTTTAGAATTCTGTTTTTCATGGATTTGTTGTCTTTCATGGCAGAGAGACAACGGGGATGAAGAGCTATGCTCTGTGTACGTGCCAACAAATCATTTATACATCGGGGACATATTTCTAGTTAACTCAAAAGACATCATTCGGCCAAACTTGTCTATCCGAGAGGGCATAGGTAAGTAGGGCATCATTAACGGCATGTTTCTTAGTCAAACACAGAAGGATTTGATAATTTTCTTGATCTTGTAACATCAAATTTATGACAAACTTACTGAACTGACTGCCTCTTTTTTGTTTCAGAAATCATCGTCTCGGTGGGGATGTCAATGCCTCAGCTGATTTCACCGGTTGAAGAGCCTGCACGTCCGAGTGAACGGATCCCTCCTAGTAGAATGATTATTTAGCGGCGCTACGTCCTGCTTCTCCGCCAATGTTCTATTTTTCGGGGCAGTCATTTAATTTTTATTTTTTTTGTTAACGATAGAAATCCCTCTGCTTATATAGCTAGTCTTTCTTAACGTAGAAATGGGACTCTTTTCGGATAGATCTAGGCCAGGTGAGTTTGGTCTGTCCGACAGAAATGTATACCTATTCGACTTTATATTCTTTTGTTTCTGTACAAAGGAAAGTGAAATGTTTGTTCCAAAATTGCTTGCAACTTAATACTTGTCTCTTCATTCTCGTCCTATTCTATTCTGCAACAATAACAAGAAACTGTCCAAACTACATCACAAAACAAATGCAATTGGCTAAATGAAGCCTTTCTATATATCTCTCCGTTTCATTTTCTTGATGTTGAGATTCGTCATTTTTATATATGCTGAGAGACGACGACGGCGGTATCTATCGACTGTTTGGACCGTTGCTAAACCACTGATTGAGAAGCTGATTTATAGTTGTTGATTTTTCTTTTTCTTTTTTCTTTTCTAGTAAAGAATATTTTGAGGCCAGCGGCTGCCCATCTCCTGTAACTGTAAGAGCCGACTTTATTTGAATAGTGACAAAAGCATTTCAGTCATGTTGTTGTGATGGTACGATGGAATCTTTGTTGCCTATAAAATATAATGACAAAAAAATCACTTCTTGATTTGCTCAACTGCTCATCTTCACCTCAACCCTCAGTAAGCTCCACGCGACTCTCCCCCCCGGTCAGGAGGTGTCTCGACCACGAGATCAGCTCTCGTACGAGGATTCTCTGATTGGAACTGTGGATGCTGTTGGGCTGTCGTCGTTTTATACCGATTTCTGATGTTGAGTCAGTCTCCCATGTGACGACATGCTCGCAGGTCTTGACAGACAAAAAGGACTGGTATATACATGAGATTGGTAGTTGATGATTCAATAGCTATCTCTGTTTGATAAGATTCTTCTGTTATAACAACAGGTTGCTGCAGCAGAAGCAGAAGCTACAGCATGACCGGCTTGCTGGCGTCTATCGAGACGAAGAAACCATACCTGGCGATGATAGCGATACAGATCATCTCTGCTGGCATGTCTCTGCTCTCAAAGGCAGCCATCACGAAGGGTATGGACCCTTACGTCTTTGTCGTCTATCGCCAAGCCTTTGCCACACTTACATTGGCCCCTTTCGCCTTCTGCATTGAGAGGTAACGCGTTTTTTAGCCTGTTTTATTTGATTTGTCATTAAAAACATGTCGGGTTTAGGGTTTAGAGTTATTGAAAACTTTCTGTGTTTACTTTTCTCAGACGCCACAAGTCTCCTCCACTGCCATTCACCTTGCTATGCAAGATAGTCTTCGTTTCCTCAGGGTATGTGTTTCTAACCTCGTCTCGAATATTTTTCGTGCTCTGTCATGATCGAGCTTTGCAGGATCGCGTTGAGCTTGAATCTCTTCCACTTCGCCCTCAATTATGTCTCTGCAACGTTTGCTACTGCCCTGGTTAACACGTGCCCGGCCCTCACATTCATCTTGGCCCTCTGCTTCCGGTAAAATCATACCTAACTGGATCGAGACTGATCGGATGCAGATTGATGTAACAGATTTTGGATTGTTTTCTTTTTTTGGCAGAATGGAGAGGCTCTCGATAAATCGAAGGCATGGAATGGCTAAAGTGGTTGGCTCTGCATTAGGCCTTGCAGGAGCTCTAGTTTGCACGTTCGTGCAAGGGCCGGCAATCTACTCAGAGAGCCGGAAGGACTTCCTGCGCGAGTACAAGCAGAGCTACTCGAGAGGCGACTGGATCAAGGGCTCCCTCATCATTCTGGGCTCCAACGGGTCGTGGTGCATGTGGTTCATCATGCAGGTTGGTTTTTGCCTTCATAGCTTCACCTTTTTCTTTTCTGATTTCCTCAAGAACCTCGTCTTGATCAATGCCCGTTCGTGCACTAGGGCCCGTTGATGAAGCAGTATCCGGCTAAGCTACGTCTCACGGCTCTTCAGTGTCTCTCAAGCTGTGCATTATCGGCAATCTGGGCTGCAGCAAAGCAGAGAGAGAGGGAAGCTTGGAGTCTTGGATGGAACATCAACCTTGTTTCAGTCTTTTATTGTGTAAACTCACCAAATTAATCCTCTTACAATTTTTGTTACATTATTTAGTGCATAAATAAGAGTTTGTGTGTGTGTGTGACTGCTTTAGGGGGCGATTTCGACTGCGATCTGTTACTGGCTGATCATTTGGGTGGTCGAGAAGAAAGGGCCGGTGTTTGGCGCTGTCTTCTCGCCACTAGCGCTAATCATCACCGCGATTTTCTCAGCGATATTGCTGCAGGAGACGCTTCACTGGGGAAGGTAGTCGACGTTCTAGAACGTTCCTCTCTTTACATACCGATCTTTTTTAAGTGGATCGACTGTGTCTTTTGCAGTGTGTGTGGAGCAATTTTGCTGGTGATTGGGCTTTATGGCATTCTGTGGGGGAAATCTAGAGAAACCAAAATGGCAATGGTGGTAGCCAATGTTGAACCTCAAAATGATGAAGAAAAGGTGCAGATCACTGAGGAAACTGACTTGGAATTGGAAGGGCAAAGATGATCATAATATAAACAAGCAAATTCTAGTATATAGTACAATTTATGTAACAATCAATATTCAATGCAAATTAGAAACTACTATTAACCGTATGTGTGAATAATGACACTTTTTATCGTCTGAACTTTGCTCCGTTGCTCGCTTTTTGTATGGGCCGGGGCCGGGAACAAATATTTGGTCAAAGGGAATATGACGTGGACGGGGCGGAGGTGACGGCGACGGCGACGCGGCGTAAAATAAAAGAGAATAGTTTGGGAGAGTGTGAAAATGTTGTAGTGGTCACAACCCACTGACTACACAGAGGGATGCTGACATTTCTTGAGCTCCTCTCATTTTTCCCAAAAGCTATTGCATGCGTCTACCGCACAAGAGGATTCCTACTAACTAACTACATTTGTGTTTTCCAGGGTTGGGATTCCGACAACAACCTTATCCAAGCTCTCTTTGTCCCACGTCGACTTAGTATAAAGATCATGATTCAGTATATAACTATAAGAGAATAATATGATATTAAAGCATGCATGCTCGAATGTTGTAATTTCTCAAAGTTCATACTATAAAGTCACACTAGACCAAAATTTTAGATTTTAGTAAATTGTAATTTAGATGTCGATTGCTATGAATAAATGCTCGCATCAGCTGACTTATTCAGGGATAAGGTATCATTTTGCAGTCGAATCATTTGTGTATTGGGATGAGCAAATTTCAAATTCGGCTTTAACGGTATTTAGCTTCCGGTTCAATTCGGTAAAATTTCGACAAAAGAGTTTTTTAAATTTTAGTTTTCGAACGATTTGGTATTTTCCTACCAAAACATCCAAGTATTAGGTATGATTGACTATAGTCAATGAAGGGTTATGAATAAGACAAAGTGAAAACTACATGATTGGATTATCTTAATCCAACAGCATTGCTTCTTATCAAGATTAGGTGCGAGACAAGTCGATGCCTGCTGCATTCAATCCCATGATGCTGATTTTAATTCAAAACTAAACTATTACTATTCATCCATATAAATACAATAATACTGACAACTAATTTTCAGCTGCGTTACATGTCAGACTCTTGAAGTTACAAAACGCATAATTTCAACTGCGTTTCATGTCAGACTCTTGAAGTTAACAAACCGCACAATTATAATAAGATTGAATTTTAAAATGATTGGAAACATATAAAATACATGAATACAGAGGCATGATATATGCTACATATCTAATAAAAAAAATTGCCTGGTCGAGCCCTGGGTTTGGCTCCATCTTTGATAGACATAACCATCTTTTACATCACTCTCAAAAATCATTCAAACAAATAGTATACAGATCACCATAAGATTATACACTTTCTCAAGCCAGTTTCTGCTCATAAACAATTCTATATATACAAAGAAGAAGGATAAACTGTTTGCATCGAAGAACGAGGTGGAAGCCGACGTTCAGCGCCTCCTTCGCGCCGTAGGGGGTAACTTCTCAGAGGGGCCGGTGGGAAGCTTTTCCCCGGTTTCACGTTCGATTTTACTCTTTAGCTCCCTTAGTATTTTAATTTGTGCTAGTTTTTCTGGAGATAATTTATCCCAGTATATTCCTACAAGCAATAGGAGAATTCAGTTGCAGTAACATTTTCTACCAATATAACAGAAGAGAATAATATGCTAACAATCTTAACTAAGACCGTTTCAGGTTGTTTTAAACATGAAAAATTAGAGGAAATATTAACAAGAGGGGAAATTCAGAACTGACCTTGAGGTTTTGGAATTGAGGTGTTGGTGAAAATAATTTGGGTCGGTGTGCATATGATGTCGACAGGTACGTCGTGAACCAGCAATTTGTCAATGGGAATGTCATCCACCAATTGTTCATCATGCACTATATTTGAAAAGGGAAAAAGGTGATCAGATGAAGTAGGGGAAAACGCTTTCACCAAGAGTATACTGTAGCTTCAATGTGCATGAACTATATGTCGATGTAGACAATTACAAGAAGCAAAATCGGAAATATCAATGTCGTATTGAAATCAGTCGTGATGTTCATAGTCACTACTGCTCGGAAAAACATGCATGTGTTCATATCTAAGTGGCTTGAATGTCTTAATTCGAACAGGTGTGTATAATTAACAATTAACATAGAGAAGAAGAAGAAGCACTTCCCATCAAGACAACCATCTTGAAAATACTCCAGAGAGGGAAAAAAAAAAATAGTAAGTTGAGAATAGTTACTGAAAAGCTACAAAATTGTGTCAAAGAGTCCTACCAGATGTGACAATTGGTGTCGAGTCATCAATGGAACCCATGTAACGTAGCATACCATATTCAAGTTCAGCAAATCCCTACACCATAAATAAGTGTCATAACTTCAACTGCAGCTAATGTTTACAAACAAGACAAATACCGAATAGGGATCAAACTATGTTAGATGTTTTTAATTAGGGTCAAAACTATATTTGATTTGATAGAGTAGCAATCTAAGTAGAACCACATCCAACAAACTCCGCCTGAAAGATTATGACAAAACTCTGAGAAAATGGAAATCATCTCTCAATCCTACATACAACCATTCACAATGATGCAAGACACTAGAAAAGGTCTGCTAGATTCCAAATCATTTTTCTATGTGAATGCAAAAGAGAAAAAAATGTCTTGCTTGAATTGAACAAAAATAGTGGGCCCTAAATGTAAGTGAAAAAGATAGCATCTTGTACCTCACCCTTACCAAGTCTTGCCCCTGTTTTTGGGTCAAGAGCAACAGAACCAACCACAATTATGTCCACTTTTATCTTTTCATCCAGTCCTATTGGCTTGCCATGCTTGGCTACTCCGACAGATGTACACGCCTCCTTAAGGGTGTCAGGACTTAACATTGAGTATTCAAGTACAGAAAAGAATCCGGTCCTCAGACGTGGCTGTGGAGTTAAAAGCTTTTTTCCACCTGCCTCGGGACACAAATATCAAAATGGTAAGCAGGGGAGGAGCCAAAAATGTAACTTGGAGGGAGCTAATATTGAAAAACAATTAATCCAAGGATAATATTATAAGACTAAAAATTATAGGTTTCTGATGTTGGGGGAGCTTGAGTATACCCCAGCTCCCCAATACATCCGCCCCTGATGGTAAGCACAACGACCCCTGCCTGCTTATTCCGACACTTTACAGACTGCTTGTTGTTAATAACATGTAAAACCTTATCTTACCTAAACATTTATCGTCAAATACCTTCACAATTTGATACTCATAAATAGCTTCAAGAACTAAATGTAAGATAATAATCTTCACCGGCAGTAGTCTGTAGTCACCCTTCCTAATCTTCAGGCATTCTCAAGTCTTAATCCCCTAAACATATTTCAGACTGCAGACTACTAACTGAAATCCTCAATAAGAGACTAAAACTTTAAAATAGTCGAAGCATGGAAATGCAATTCAATCCTTAAGGTGCAAACAGTTGACGCAGCATTACAGGGGAAAGAACATAGGATGCTTTAAAGTTCAGTTACGAGGCGAAATGAGATCGAAACACGAAAGAAGGAGGTGATAATCATGTGCTCCAATTGTTCAATGCAACCACATCAAAGATGTCTAACATCGTAGCAACCAATCCAATTAGGGTATATTGATCACAGTTATGACAATACCTCAACTAAATATACGCAACAAAATCAAAATGCACAAATTTAAAGAGCTTTAGGCAATAATGGCAGCTGCTGCACTACCATTAAGTGTGAGGAATCTGACTTGTTTTTGCGGCGTATCCGGATTAACCTTCACGCATTTCGCCTCCTTAAACACCTGCAACTCACTCAGCTGCCACAGCCGAGAAGAAATCACTCAAAAATTACAGTAATTCTTTTAGGGGGCAAAATATTTTATAACAGAATTCAACTCGAATCCAATACTTTCTGAGCGGCAATATGAGCGCCGACGAAATTGGGGATGCGGTGGTGAACGGGGCGGGGGAATTGAGCTATATTCCTGGCCTCCATCAAGTCCCAAACCCGTTTCCTGATGACCCATTTCCACGCCTTCGGGTCGTCGCCAGGCTCCCCGCCTTCGATGGCGGATTTCTGTGCCATGGAATCGCGGGCGGCGGCGTCCAAGCGCAGGCGCTCGGCCTCGTACGCCGCCTCGTCAAATGTGGCGTCGCTGCGGCGGGCGGCCGTCGCGGTGAGATTTCTGGAGAAGAGTGGGAAGATTAGGGTTCTAGTTGGGGAAATTGAAGGGAGATTGAGGTGTGGTTTGGGAATAGGAGTCCATTTGAAGTTGATTGGCAGTGGCAGCGGAGATGCGTGAGAAAGCTTGAGCAATTGCGCATCCATACAAAAATGGCGGTTGGGAGACGATTTTCGCGAAGCCATGTTGGATGATGTCGCGTTTTGTCATTTTTCAGAAGTCGCATTTGGCTTCTTTCTCAAGGCTTATTTAATTTTTCATTTTTAGAAGTCGCCAAGCCATGTTGGATGATGTCGCGTTTTGTCATTTCTAGACATGATTTAATTTCCAAAGATTTTATTCACTTGTTTCATCTACAAGTATTTATAATGAATTATTATCTTGTAGCTAATATTAAATCTAAGAAAAATACCTGACAATCGCCATATTCTCATTTAGTCATTTGATACAAAGATGAAAAATTTGTAATTATTTGTTCTTATGCAACCATTATATCTGAATATGAGTTTGCATGCATCTTGGTGTATGCTACTCCTAGATTTATTGTATCTAACTTCTTCATGGGACCATAATAGATATGGTGTTTGATATATCTTAATCACATGTTGTTGTGAAAATTTCACACACTCGATAAAATGAGGATGTTTTTGGTGTTGTTAGATTGGTGATGAATAAAAAGATGACGATAGAGTATGAGTATTTGACTTGAATAAAGTAGTGTCAAGTTGTGAGTCAAATATATGATCAGGTTCACATTCCATATCAACGAATTATTCTTCTTTGTTGAGATTGATTTGTGCTTTTGTGATAAATGATTGAGATAAAAAAAAATATACGGATTGTGCTTTACTAAAAGCGAATGGTTGAGATCAATTTACGTATAATTAATATTTATATCTAATTAGTAAATAAAAACTTTTGTAGGGTAATGTATAATTTGAATTTTGAAATAAATATATAATATAAATATTATTTTTAGTGTGATTTTGGCATAAATGATTGGGGTAAGCTGTTTGCAGCATTTCACAACACATTCTAGTAAACTAAAAAACGTTTTTATTAGATCCAAAACAAAATTCTTTCTCAATCGATCGGAATGGATTTTGTAATAATGTTTACTGAAAAATCCAATGTTGTGGTATTTGCACTATAAATTAAGAAACATCTATCTACGATATTCTGCGTGTAGGATGGAAAACTTCATTTGCAGTGTTTATCATATGTATAGATCGGTTAATTTTGTCGCTCATAATCTTGCTATTCGGGCTGCTAGTTGGGTGATCTGGAAATGGAGAAACTTGGTTATATTTGAAAATAGAGCTTGGGACTATAGGAAAATCGAGGAGGAGATTAAGAATAGGTTTTGGGGTTGGTGTATGACGAAAGGGGTGTCGGGCATGGATATGAGTTATCTTGAGTTGACTTCTACGCCTTTGACGGTAAGATGGAAAGACTTATAATTTTGTTTAGTAGCCCTGGTACCTTAATAAACTTGCTTTTCTGACAAAAAAATGAAACATTGTTTTTTTTTTTTTGAAAGGATAAATGAAAGATTGTTGGTTGTGTGCTTTTCAAAGGATTTTCGGAAAGATAAGAAATAAATAAAAGTAAATATTATACTAGTATTATTGTATTATTTTTTTTGGGTTCGATTTTTGCCACGTCAAAGCCATGTCAGATTCAATTTAGCCACATGAGATCTAATTTGGGGGAAAGTAAATTTTGTGTTAAAATTGCAACAAACATTAAGTTTGTGTATTTATTGACACTTTTTAAATTTTGTGTTAAATGTCAACCTGGGTCCAAAGTTCATGTATTTATACGATAATTGATCCCTTGTATTAACGAGAGAACTGGAAAGTGAAAATTTTAATATAGAAAAGAAATATTCTTCATTTCGAGTAAAAATTTGACAAAATTGAAAATCTAAAATATCTTATACTTTGGGACAAAATTGGAAAGTGTTACGATTGCTTTTGAGTTGTGTGAGTAATACAGATGTTTTAAAAGGAAATGAAACACTTTCGTTGAGACGGTCAGAAAAGAAAAACGTATCACTTTCGTTGGGACGGGGGGAATATTAAATTTTTAAGCTCAAAATGTATTAAACAAAGTCGACGAACTTAAGCAAAGCGATCGTCGGCTGAAAGGAGTATAGGGGGTGGCGACGATCAAAGGCACGTTAAGCACCTTATGAGAGAAGAAGGGGGTTGGGACGAGGGGGTCGTTTACTCTCTCTTTAATAAGTTCGAAAGTGAGGCTATTCTTGAGACGGAGTGTAAAGACAACATGAGGGAGGATTGGAGATGGTGGGATCCGGAGGCGAAGGGGACGTTCACGGTTAAATCGTGCTACTTAGCGCAAGTGGGCTTTTACGCGAAGCATGAACACACAAGCTCGGAGGATCAAAAAATGTGGAGTAAGATGGTTTGGCGGGTGTCTATCCCCCCGAAGGTGAGAGTATTTATGTGGTGCGCTTGTACGAATATTATCCCCACCATGGGAAACCTCCGGGATCACCACGTTCCTGTTGAGGGGATTTGCCCGCTGTGTCGGAGCAGATGGGCAACGGAGCATATGCTCATTTTTTGCCCGAGAGTTCGGGGGATATGGAAGGAGAGTGGCTTTTGGCGTTTAATGAAAAGAGGAACAATGGCAACTTTCCGGGAAATTGCAAGTAACATTGTTTGAGAATAGAGGAGGGGGAATACGCCGTTTGGTGTATCATGGCATGGAAAATCTGGAATTTTGTGTGTGAGGTTTTACATGGGAGTAGGGAGTTGGAGCAGGTGCCGAGTGTTGCAAAGTGTCGCGGTTTGCAGGAGGCCTCCCATAAAGCAAAGGGGTTGGTGTCGAGGGAGATGCGGTTGGGGGTAAGTTGTGAGGAGCGGCGATGGAGTAAACCTACTAAAGGGGTTATTAAAGTGGATGTCGACGCTATGTACAATGAGGAGGCAAACCAATTTGGAGGGGGGGTCATTTTGTGGGATTGGGAAGGTCAGGTTTGCGCTGCGCTGTCCAAGAAGATGGCTCGAAAGGCCAATGTGATGATAGCGGAGGCTATGGTTGTGGTGGAAGGAATTGTGTTTAGTATGAAATGTGAAGTGGAGATGATTACTATTATTACGGATTCTTTATTGGTGGCGTGGCTTATGGCGAACGAGGAGGAGTTTGAGGACTTGTTGCCAAGACATACTAGCGACATACTCCCTCCGTCCTTCAATTGTTGGTGCACTTCTTTTGGGAATTAAGGAGAGTTGAAAAAGTAGTGTAAGTTGTATAAAATAGTGATAAGAATATATTATATTTAAAGTTGTGTGTGTGGTAAAAATGTCCAAAAAGAAAAATGTACTAAATTGGTGAGACATCCCAAAAAGGAAAGTGCACCAAAATTGAGGGACGGAGGGAGGGAGTAATTATGATTCCCCTTAAATTTAGTTCTTGATATTGACGTGACAATGTACTATGATTAAAAGAAAGATATTGTTAACTTCAATAAATAATGGTATGATAGACAAATGCAACATTGTCCCCACCACTTATTGTCTGTTGGGGACGGTGAGTTCTGCCTATTTTTGTTTCACTAATCGACATTTTCCCACCAATTCCTCTTATCCTAATCTTATGTATAATTTGGAATGTCTACTAAATCAAGAAATACATATTGGTGAATCATTTTGGATAAAACTATGATCTCGAAAACCAAATAAGAAATTAAATTAAATAATGCAAACAGTTTTATTCATTAACGTTGTTTTCTTGCATTTTTACGTTTGAAGTAAAATTAAAAAAAAGATGGTCCTAACCAAAAATTTAAAAGACTAGTTAAAGTTTGGATCCTGTAAGATAAAAGAGAATTTTAATGTTAAATGAAGAAAATAACAAATTTATAAGATCGAGTCAGTTTGCAGGTGACAAGTGGCTTCCTGCTGATATACTCCATAAATGGATAGGTGAGAGAGAGAGAGAAAGAAGCGGTCTATTGATTTTGTGAAAGTAGGGGCTGCTATAACTATAACTGCATAGGGTTTTTTCCTTGTGACTTTTGCTTTTCACTTCACTCTTCTAGCTCATTCAAACACTCACTTCCACCAACAAATACATATCTCACTTCAGGTACTATCTCTTCTCTGTTTGTGTGTGTGTGTGTGTGTGGTGGCGGAGGTAGAGAAGTTGTATGTATGAGTGTATCAGTGTAAAAGAATGGGATCTTTTATGCGTCATAATCATTTTTGTATGTATACTGTTTGAAGTTTGTTCTCCAACTCAGTTTGAATGTAAGGTAGCTTTGTTTCTTTTCATTTTTTGTTATTGGATTTTTCATTATTGTGTGTGTTCAAATAAGAAGATCAAGCTTTAATATATATGATTTTTTTAATTTTTATTTTTGATATGGGATTTTTCACTATTGTGTGTGCAATCAAGAAAAATCAAGCTTAAATGTGAAAGATACATTACAATCGTATGTATATTTTTGGTTCATCAACAAATGACTTAGGATTTAGTAATATATTTGTAGTTTTGTGTTAAAGATTTGAAGCCTCTTGTTTGGTAGATACTAGAAATAAGAATAAAGCAAAGAGGAAACCAGTTTTGGTGCTTTCTCTGTCTTTCTGCCTGCTGTGTTGAGTCTTAGATCTTGCCTTGTTTCTCATCCCTTGGAATAATCACCTCTGTAGATCAATCTGTTCTGACTAATCATTAATTTAGCCGAATCAGATCACGATAATTCTTGTTTCATTTTCAGCCACAATGCAAGGAGGAATTCAAGCAATCTTCTCACACGGGAGCGTGCTCAAGAATGCAGTCCTGCAACACGTTCGCGTCCTGCCTCCAGCGATGCGGGCCCTCGTGTTCTCACGCCACGAGTCGACCTCTGCCGCCCGCATCGAGGAGCACGGCTTCGAAAGCACCAAGATCGCGGATGTGCTGACCGCCAAGGGGAAGGGCGCAGATGGATCCTGGCTCTGGTGCACCACCGATGATTCTGTCTACGATGCTGTGAAGTCGGTATGGATCATCACTATCTGCATTTTTCGTGTAGTTTTGATGTACCCCTTCTATTTTGCCATTGCAGATGACTCAGCACAACGTGGGAGCTCTTGTTGTCGTTAAACCAGGGGAGCAGAAGTCGATTGCCGGGATTATTACGGAAAGAGGTACTTTCTCGAGTTCTAAAAATTGTTGATGCCTTCAATCTTGAAATAGCACTTTGAAATACTTTTCTTTTGCAAAGATATTGAACCTTTGTTATACAGATTTACTTGTTCGTTGTTTCTATGTGAGGTCACGATATTGAGTTGTAGACTTGTGAAAGAAAATGATAGTTATGGCATAAGATGTTTCTTTCGTGCTGTAGGTCGAGTTTTAGAGGCCATTTTGAAAAGCCGTCCCACAAAAATGAACCCCCCTTTAGTTTTCATATAGATAAAGAAAATGCATTCAATTTTAGTTGAGGAACATGATTCTGTGTGCATTTGTTATGTTCTGCTTTATTTATTGCAAACATTGAATAAGTTTATTTCGGCAAACTGATGTTTCAATACAATTCCAGTTAAGAAATTGGACTACATTTTGGGACATCCCAACAAAAATGAATTAAGGAATAATTTCGTGACTCCTCTGCTGGTTAACAGGAATCCGAAGTTTAATCAGAAAAGTTGTTGGGTTCTTTTGTTTAGGTAGTTTTCATGGAAGAATCAACAGAAGTAATGAAATACTCGCCCCTAGACTCTCTTCTTTTGAACTGCACAGGTTAAAATAACATGATGTTTGATTTTTCAAAGAATCTTGTATGCTAAATCAAAACTGGATAGATGAAATTCTCGTTTTCCATAGCAGTCTTATAAAGCTCATGTTATCCAGATTATCTCCGGAAAATCATTGTCCAGGGAAGATCGTCCAAGTCGACCAAGGTTGGGGACATCATGACCGAAGAGGTAGTCTTTGTCACCTCAAAACCTTAGCTCATACCAATGATGAATTCAGAACTAACCTAATATGTGGCGTTGATTGCAGAATAAGCTCATCACAGTAACCCCAGAGACAAAAGTGCTCAAGGCAATGCAGCTGATGACAGGTACTAGTTTTATTTTGGTCGTTCAAGTCCAAAGTGGGTGATGGCGGTGTTTGAATTGGCAGATAACCGTATCAGGCACATCCCGGTGGTGGACGAGGGCGGGATGATCGGGATGGTGTCCATTGGGGATGTGGTGCGTGCCGTGGTGAGCGAGCATCGTGAGGAGCTCAACCGCTTGAACGCTTACATACAGGGAGGCTACTAGGGCTGACGACGACGACGACAAAAATGAGATGCTGTTTGGGGCCTGAGCACTGTAATTAATCTGCTTCTGGAAATGTGTTTGAGACTTGATGCGACTGCGAGTAATAATATGCAGAACCTACTTGCTGCTCTCATTTTACAACTTTTGCTTTGCATTTGAAATTGAATTAAAGAGAGAGTATTAACTGGGTTTTGCTTGCACAATGTAGCCGAATCAAAACAGTCTGTTAAGGAAAAAAAACTAATTAAATCCAATAAGAATGTGTTATTTATTAATTTAATTGAGAAATCAATTGTGAAGGACATTTCTTTTCGAAAAAGATGACTAGGTTGATTGTTTTGCTCCAGAGCTGAACTGTGTCCATTATTTCTATGGGCGATGGTGATGATTAACTACAATCATCGCTATATTATGTTAGATTTAGATTTTGTTGATTCATATATATGTTCTATCAATGTAGATAGTCCAGGACTGACTTAGTTGCTTTGATTGGATTCTACCATGATATCTGCTTTAGAATTTTGGATTTATATAAGCATATACATTAATACTTGATAAAATATATTATTGGCACATATATTTACGCGATAGAATAATTAAATGAATTTGCATGTGTTTTCGGCCGTTTAAGTTGTAAATATCACATGTGCTGTGTATCTTTGTCAGCCCCAAATAATGCCTTTATGAGTTTGGGTTCCACCATTAATCGATCGGTCATAATAGACATGAAACTGTGGAGTTTGCTAGTATACCCAAATCAGAAGTTACGTTCAATATCTTTTTGCCTTGAAAAATTATAGTTATTAAATCAATAAAAGTTATAGTAATTGAAAATAACATAATATGTATGAACTTTATAATTTTAACATAAACTGTTACAACAATTTTGAATTACAATTCCTCTTCAAAAAAGAAAAGAAAAAGGAGTTCCAATATTCTCAAGCTTTTCCAACAAAATTTGAAATGGCAATATTTTACTAATGAAACACATAATTTTATTACTGAAAAATGTAACTACAAAAGACTAATAAATAATTGAAGGAACAAGTTAAATTTTGAGCAAAAAATTGTGATATGCTTAAACCAGTTGCCATAAATAGCAAGTGAAACCCTGGTGGCTCAACACCTGTCCTGTCTCAGTCTGTGCTTCAATTTTCAATATTTTTAATCATCAAAATGCCTGCTTTCGGTTTTAGCTGTTTTTATTCGTCAAAATTAAGCTGGGATTATACCAGAAGATGCCCTTTCTTTACTGTTCAACATTTTGACCCTCAAATTGAATTTCATAGAGGAGTACAACTGAAGCAACTCCAAAATTCAATTGCTTAGGAGATTTATCCTAACGCTAAAGATTTGATTCAACGATTGCATGTTTAGTTTCTCAAATTGATAGGAATTAGCTATATGAACTTGGGCGCGGGGTTATGGAATCAGTTAACCCCGTTTAGCCCAAAACTTCCACAATTCACAAGTAAAAAGGAGAAAGGAGGAAATTCCAGTTGGTAAATTTCTTCAACTCCTGCGTCTTTTTCAATATTTGTATTCTTGGAAACAGTTGTTGATCAGTAAGAGAAGTCCATAATTTGTTGTTTAATCCGAATAAAGCGATTGTTCGTAATGGCGTCGGAAATGGGGGCTGGGGGTGTTGATGAGGTGGAGCATACCTCACTAGACATGTTGAAGAATACACCGTCGAATATAAGGAGGTTGGCTCATGAGATTGAGCAGTGTGTGGGCAGACAGAAGTACCTCGCCCACACTAGGAGCCCCTCGGATGGCGGCGACTTTAGGTGGTACTTCTGTAAGGTTCCTCTGGCGGAAAATGGTTGGTTCTTGCTCCATGTTTATGCCTCCTTCTTATTGCAATCATTACTATGTTTGCTCTTGGGATGTTTTAAGTGTCTGTTATCTTTCTATTTAGAATTGGAATGGATGATTTCAAATTGATAGGAATTTCTTGTGATATTCTCCTATTTGCATTCTAATTATGGTATCTTAAGGAACTCTGTGATATTAGTGATTACTGATAAATAGGGGAAAGTCTTGGATAATTTAGACTAGGATGCTAGTCCATGATGTTACTGATTGGATTGGCTAAAACTTGAGGGAACTGTATGTACTGCGTATAAGATTATAGTTACTGCTAAGAAGCAATAAAACCTGTTACAATAAATTTGGATTGTAACACTCAACTTATCTGAATGGCTTCTGCTGGATAGTTGATTGCACATATGGCATTTTTTTCTTTTTGTCAGAGCTTGCTGCCTCAGTCCCTCGAACTGAAGTTGTAGGGAAGGGTGATTATTTCAGATTTGGAGTGCGTGATTCGCTAGCGATAGAGGCATCTTTCTTGCAGGTCAGACATTTTCCTTTTCTGCATATGGTTCTCTCGCTTTCTTTTGTTGATCATTGTATTTTGAAACTGGAAAGTTAGTTTATACATGGAGTATTGTGCTCACAGATATCTGCTATATTCACAGAGAGAGGAAGACTTGCTTTCTGCTTGGTGGAAAGAGTATGCAGAGTGTAGTGACGGTCCCAGAGGGCAGTCTGGTATCATTTCCAAGTCAGGCCAGCAGCTTTCATCAGATAGTCCTATTCGCCAACTAGCCACAGCTGAAGAAGAGAGAGTTGGTGTACCTGTAAAGGGGGGGTTGTATGAGGTAGTCCTTTCATCTGTTGGCCTCTCATAAATTCATTGTTCATTTGCAAATTAGTTTGTTTAAATCTCTTGTTTGTTGCCAAGAATTCCTTCTGTCACATCTTTCTTTATCCTTTTTCGCGATTTCTTGTAGATTGTTGATATGAAACTGATGTTTAATGAATTTTTTCTTTTACGTTTTTTGGGGAAATGAGATGACAAGTTGACTACTACAATGAAAAATAATATCTAAGTTCACTAGCTTCAAAAGAGTCTCCTCTCTCCTTCCCCATGTGTGTTCTTGGGTTTGAGTTGAGCCGTACAAATTTGAATATCAACCCGTCACTGGAAAAGACAGGAAGATCTTCTAGAGTGTAACTGATGATGTCTTCTATATTCCTGTCAAATGTATCCCAGATATTTACTTTGAAAGCCTTGAAGCTCCTCAACCTACTGGTTTACGAATGTTCTTTACAAATAGGAAAGTGTATGATGTTGAGTAATGGCATCTGTGCAGGTAGATTTGGTCAGGCGACATTGTTTTCCTGTTTATTGGTATGGAGAAAATCGAAGGGTGTTACGAGGCCACTGGTTTGCTCGTAAAGGGGGTCTTGATTGGCATCCAATCCGTGAGGATGTTTCTGAGCAGTTGGAGTATGCATACCGAAGCCAGGTGCTCTTGAACTCTCTGTATGGTTCTCTTTTGTCAGTTAAATGGATTGTTCCTGAGAAATCTGTATAATTACTTCGTTTGGTTCTGAAAATTAGTTATTATGTCTGATTTTTTTTATTATATTTTTTGCTTCTAGGATCCAATTTGAGTGAGCTTTTCAAACACTCACTTTTGTTTCCTTTCCCATTCTGTCACATTTTGTTTAGGGTAATCTTGTCTCATAAAAGTTTTTGACGAGGCTAGAGATACTTAATTTTCAGGTTTGGCACCGAAGAACTTTCCAACCATCGGGTCTTTTTGCTGCTCGAGTTGATTTACAAGGCTCAACCTCAGTATGGCCTTCTATTTTTTGCCTTAAGATTTCTCTGTACACGTTATTAGGGTTATATAACTATTATAAATCTCTTGGTTGCAGGGACTTCATGCCCTTTTCACAGGGGAAGATGATACATGGGAAGCTTGGCTAAGTGTTGATTCTTCTGGCTTTTCTAGCATTGTAAACCTTGGACATAATGGCATTAAATTAAGACGTGGGTATGCTCCATCTGAGTCAAAGAAACCAACGCAGGTATCCATATTTTTAACAGTTGTTTCTTTTACCGAAACTTAGGCTTAGCTTTTCACTTCTTGCTTTAGTTGACAACTTGTCATTCACAGAGATGGGAGGACTACTCTCTACATCATTAAAATTCGTCACAGGATTGAAATTGAAAATGATTATAACCTAGTAGATGAGTTACTAGGAAGGCTTTATTCTCTTTGGAACCTCTCTTCTTTGCCATACACCAATCCACATTCCCCTCCTCTTGATCCTTAATTGATGTGCAGTTTTTCTAATGGTGCTAGCTTTAGTTTTGCTTTATGAATTTATGTGAAAGTCTTTTCTTATCCTCTTAGCTAAATTGGTCATAGTGCATCACATAGTTTGCAATTTCGTTTCAGGATGAATTACGTCAACAGAAGGAGGAGGAAATGGATGATTACTGTTCACAGGTATACCAAGCAATGTGTTGCGTGGATTGATATATCCTGATTATGTATCACTCCAAGTTACACTGAAGTATGGATATTACATTTCCTCATTCATGAAGATAAAAGTGGAAAAGACAAATGATTGTGACTGTTCACAAGATACAAGTGTTTGCAACTTACTGTTTAGCTCTTTTTGCATTTCGGATAAAGTGCCAAAAGAAAAAAAATGGATCTACGGCCTTGATCATTACATTTGGCTTCAGTATATGATGAAAATAGATCTTTAGAAACATAACTCCCTCCCTCCCATGAGAGTGTGCTCATTCTTTATGGGCACGAGTTTAATAAAAAGTGGTATTGAGTGGAGAGAGAATCTCACTTTTTATTTTATGTTTTATAATTTATTTAATACAGAAATTTAAAGGCCGTGTCATGGAGGACTCGAACCCGAAACCTTTGGCCTCGGGCATTAACCCCCTACCACTAGGCCAACACACACACACACAGACACACACACACACGAGAATCTCACTTTTGTTCTAGGGTATGTTAATTAATTGAGTTGTTTATTGTTTAGTGGGTTAAAGTTGTGGGCCATCATTGGGTTTTTTGGGTAAATAAGTTGGAAAATTGGGATAAAATTATAAGGAGTGGTTTCTAAAAAATGAATTAGCACACTCTTGTGGGACGGACCAAACTAGATTATTGAGCACACTCTTATGGGACAGAGGGAGTATGTAAATAATTACACAAAGTAATGCTTCAGTGCAATGGAAATGGGTGGAGTGGTTTTTACAATGATTTGTGGGTCATCAACAACACTTTCTTTCTCATCTACATGAAATTGCTCCTCAAAATTTAGTTTTGGTTAGTTTCTCTGCATCATGTGCTTCTCTTAACGAGGTGCTTTTTAATTTATGCAGGTTCCTGTGCAACATTTAGTTTTCATGGTTCATGGTATTGGTCAAAGGTTGGAGAAATCAAATTTGGTAGATGATGTTGGATCTTTTCGCCATCTTACAGCAAGCCTTGCCGAGAGGCATCTGACTTGGCACCAACGTGGCACACAAAGAGTTCTTTATATTCCATGCCAGGTACTTTAGTCCACTTCTTGGATTCATTATGCGTTGCTTGTTTGTTTGGATTTCTACTGTTGTTATGCATCCATTATTCTGGCCTGGTGCTATTTAGCTCCCTGGTTATGATTAATTGTTATTTGTTTTCCTTGATTAGTGGAGAAAGGGTTTGACTCTCAGTGGTGAGGCTGCAGTCGAGAAAATCACTTTAGATGGTGTGCGAGGGCTACGGACTATGTTGAGTGCAACAGTTCATGATGTCTTATACTATATGAGCCCTATCTATTGCCAGGACATTATTAACTCGGTACCCTCAAAATTATTATTTCGTCTCGCCTCTGTTGTTGTTAGATGCATATGTCTGTGCTGGTTTCTATGTCTCCATAAACTTTTGGATTTGTTTCTTGTTTCCTTCTGATATTATTTTGAGTATATTAGCTAGAGTGGATGTCTGACGAGCTTTGAAATATTCATTTGATCAGTTCGTCAATTCCTCATGTTTTCTTCAGGTATCGAACCAACTTAATAGATTATATCTAAAGTTTCTTAAGAGGAATCCTGGATATAATGGAAAGGTATATTGCTACCCGAAAATGGAAAACCATCTCTTAATCAACAGCAAATTAAATATTTCAGCATGTTGTTTGGACTCGGTTGTTCATTAATGAATCTACTCTTCAGGTTTCAATATATGGTCACTCTTTGGGGAGTGTTCTATCTTACGACATCCTTTGTCATCAAGATACTCTTCATTCACCATTCCCTATGGAGTGGATGTACAAGAAACGAGAAAAAGCCGAGGCCCATGTTTCTTCAAGGAATGACTTATCACGTAACTGCAACCCCAACTCAGACGTGGGACATTCTGGAGGTGAAATCGCAGTTGGTGTTGCAGATAAGGAACGAGAGAAAAGTGAGGCGCATTTTTCTATGAGGAATGACTTATCACACGTGGTGGTTGAGAACTCTAGAGGTGAAAGCATTGTCAGTGATGCAGATAATCCAGACCTTGTTGAAGAACATGTGGAGGGAGTTTGTCATCAGTTGGGTCCTCCTGCATTTTCAGAGTCGGACGAATCAACTACTAATGATACTAGCTACCAGCAGAAGAATGATGCCTGCACTTCTGATGAAAATCATGAAAAATCTCCTGACTCTTTGAGTTACAAGGAAGGCACTAAACCTGAGACGATAAGCAACCTAAGTAGCATGAAAAGTGAGATTGAAACATGTGATGACGGACCAAGTGGTGAGAATATCTCAGATAATAACAAAGATGAAATGATCAAATCACTTAGGGAAGAGGTTGTTACTGATACTTCTCTCTGTTTCTCGTCTTTGTAGTCGTATCTTAATTCTTTCTTACTACTCCCTTGCGTCTCAGATTGAATTGCTGACATCAAAAATCAAACAATTTGAAGCAGGAAGTGCTGATACAGGTATGAATTGTGTGATTTCAAGGAGGTATATGACTGATTTAACATGTATATCTTGAATGGTTTTACTAAGTCGAATTGATGTGAACTACTGCCAGTGAATGAACATAATGCTAAAAGTGTTCTAGACAAACTCGATAGTCTTCAAGCTGGGCTTCGAGATTCCGTGAAGAGTTATACTCCTCAAATAAGATACACAAAATTAGCATTCAAGGTACGTTCTATTATTTTTTCTGTTTTCTTACTTGGGCTTCAAGGAGTATTGATTGATACAATACGCTTCATTTTGGTGTCAGGTTGATACATTCTTTGCTGTGGGCTCTCCTCTTGGAGTGTTTCTCTCCCTCCGTAATGTCCGCATTGGGATTGGTAATTGCTGGCTCTGAGCTTTATATACTATTTCTTTAAATTCCAAGTGCCACGTCTCTTCTAGCATGGAGTATCTTTGCATTTAAATGCTTTTCTCTAGTGTTGTTTATTTCTGCACAATATTTACCACTTATTCTAATTAAGCATCCCTTCAATCTACCCTATACACTGCCTAATTGCTTTTCAAAGTGGAAAACCGCATAATTTATGTGCTTGATATTATCAATTATACTGACAATTGTACATGTCAGTATATAATCTATACAGCTAATTGTATGAGAGAAAGCATTCGTTCTGCGCATGTCAGACTTGTTAATCAATTGGAATTTTATCTGAAATATATACTTTTGGTTGGTAGGCAAAGGGAAACATTATTGGGAAGAGGAAAATATTAATGAAGAAATGCCAGCATGTCGTCAGATGTTTAACATTTTTCATCCTTTCGACCCTGTGGCATATAGGTGAGGTTTTGCTCTTTATTTTCATCAGGCACACCACAACACACAAACTTATATATTATATACATGTCAACATATAACATACTTTTACTCTGTATCTTATTTCAAACAAACTTCATTGAGGTAAAACTTATCTGTAACACAGAGTAGAGCCACTAATCTGTAAAGATTATGACAACAAACGTCCTGTTATTATTCCATACCATCGAGGTGGCAAGCGACTATATGTGGGGTATCAGGTAATCCACTAGAGATTCCTAAATTATAAATACTGCACTTGCGTGCCTTGTGGTGCTCATGCAACATGGTGCAGGAATTCAAAGAAGGAGTAGCTGCGCGTTCTCATGCCTTTCTGGATCACCTGACCACTGTTAGGGTGGGTATTACTTTAGTTTACAAGATTTAATCTGTCCATGAATCTATGAATCTTAGTGTAAGCTCCTTTGATTAGGTTAAAGTTCTCACGATATGTGAACCGAAAAGCAACGATGGCGAGGATGGTAAACATAATCTCCCTCTGATTTTCATTTGTTTGTTCTTTGTAGATTACCGGAATCATAAGGACTTTTTGTTGAAATTTTGGTTGCAGAGGAGTGTGAGAATTCGCAAGAAGACACTGAGAGATGTTATGGGTCTGTTATGATGGAGAGACTAACAGGATCGGTGGACGGGCGAGTTGATCATGTATTGCAAGTATGTACTTTTCACCTTTAAGATTTAAAAATGGAGCAGATTGTGGCGTTTGGTTTTTATTATTGTTCTGGCGTTGCAGGATAAAACTTTTCGACATCCTTACCTATCGGCTATTGGGTCGCACACGTAAGTAGTGAAGCAATTATTCCGACCCTTCAGGGTGTGGAATGAGTTTTTTGATGGTATATTTATGTGCAGAAACTACTGGAGAGATCCAGATACGGCTCTTTTCATGTTGAGATACTTGTATCGCGATATACCAGAGGAACCTAACGAGCAACGAGAGAGTGGATGGTCAGATCCGAGGGAGGTGGAGGATGAGGAACTTCCCTTGACCTTTGCTGACAACATGTCCATCAAAAAATTCTCCTACAGAGCAAAGAACATCATCAAGAACAGATGATGTCGAGGTGAAGCTGGCGCTGACATCATCGGTCTTCACCTCAAGAGATCGCTGCATGCTGAAGAATGTGTAAGTGCTCTTTCTTGAATTTGGGAGACTAAAACTGTACATACAGTGATACAGATAGAGGTTGCTAATTGCTTGCATTATGGTGTAGCAAGTGTATAGAGGTAGATTAATCTAGCTTCTCTTCCACTGTAAATTCATAATTGTGAGTATTATCAAATTTTGGGATCAACTACGGCAAAGTGCGTTATATTGGATACGTTTGTGGTGAATTTAGTCAAATTTATAGAAAATAATTGGTTCACTTCCCGATGTATCCAAGTGGACCAAGCATGTTCCACGCTTTTAATTTTGATGAGTGATATCATTCGTAGAGACTTTCTATTAGCAAGAGTAATCTTAGGTTGTTCTTAGATAAATAGGGGAGTTTGATTTAATTGATTACCCTTAATTGACAAAATAATCGTATATTTGGTTTGAATTATTCTGGTGGTATGTAATAATTTATTTGCTTGATTAATGATCAATTCAAATTTAGGTAGGTTGATATTAATCCGAACTTCAATTTATAATGTAAACTTATAAAGTTATATCCATCAAATTTATTTTAGTCACAATAACACACGATAAAAGTGAATCGAAGGGTAACTTTGATATTATATAAATTTTAATCATAAATTTCACAATTTATCACATGGTACAATCAAAGTAATCTAAATACAAGATTGATAATCCAAATAATCCAATCATTTTCCATCTTATCTCATCCACCAAATCGATAATAATGGATAAAGATACGTTTTGTTCGATTACAATGTCTTCTACATGGTTGAGATAATAAGTCTAAACTCCGAGCATAAACAAAAGAACTAATTCATTAGTTATTACTGGGCATGTTTATTTGGTCCGAAACCGACGGACCGATCCGAATGGACCGAAAAAAAGAGGGTTAGGACTTAAATATTTTGCCCGAAATTACAAATATTTGATTGACTTGAATTGAGAATAGCTTGAGCCTGATAAGGCTCACTCGAAAATCGAATTGGTTGGTCTGATTAATCGATATAATATTTTATTGTTTATTTTTATAATAAGGTTTTAAAGCTCGTTGATAGTGCGTTTTTTCTTTCTCAGACATTGATAAAATACTTTGTGACATGGAAATTGAAGAAAAATAATCATTTAAGTCAAATAATTAGTAATTCATTAGTTATTACGAAGGTTTATGTTAAAATGACACTTATTTTTGTAAAGTTAAATGACACTTATTATGAAGGTTTATAAAAAAATTCATGTATATTAATTTTTTTTCATAAATATCCTTACCCGACAGGTTAGTCCGAAACCGAGTGGATTAGGGTTAGGATCAAAATATTTTAGCCCGAGCTTAAAGAAGCCCAACTCACTCGAACAAAAAATAATGTCGTAATGGGGTTTTTTGACCAAATTCATTAGAAAAAAATATTTTTTCCCAAAGTCATAAGAAACATGCACCACATAACCAAATGGACATTTCTACCATTCGATGTTGATGGGTTTGCATTGTTTTCGTCAAAAAGTCTTACACTTTTCTTACACAAGTACAATTGTGCAAGAAAGTGTAAGAAATGATTGGTGAATTAATACAATTATAACTTAAATGATTATAAATAAGATAAAATAATGATAT
>JAYJMF010000028.1:592797-604176 GCA_036873715.1 Salvia sclarea
TTTAATGAATATGGGTTATCAGAAGCACGACACTAAACTTTTGCGATCCTGAAGTTCAGTTGTATTGTTGATTGATTATCATCTTTGATGTCTTTCTTTCTTCAATTAAAGCAGCGATAACTCGATCTCGAGGATATATCATCTTGATTATTCAAGTTAAATAAGGTTTCACAGTCATTTCCCCAATTTCTTATGTATTCTAAAAATGGTGTGTGACATAATATTTATACGATTTGATGTAAATATATCACGTATATAAAAAAATCAAATACCTACGGATCATTTGATTTTTTTTGAAATGGTTCGATTGGTCAAACCAATAACCCGACCCAATGACCATTCAAATGACCATTCCGATGTATGGTCCGATTTAAAAAACATTGTTTCATCTATCCCAAATTGAGATAAATTATTGTGCCAGCCAGCTGATAACGCTCCACCAAAGATTAGCTTTAGCAAGTATCGACATTCTTTGGAACATTCAACCAAACAAGAGCCACTGATACTAGCAAAACAAGAGAGTCTGAGTTTCCAATACATATCAATTAATTTATTCTGTATGTACATTTAATTTTGAAACATGGGAATATTAGTCATCTCAGATAAACATATTCCAATTTCTCTCCAACAACATCCACAAATCTACTCATCAATCTCAGCTCACTCTTCTACTTCTCATGTAACAATACTCTATATCTTTCGACAACATCTCGCATTTTTTTGATGGCCCTAACTAAGATCTGACTTCATCATGTCATGGATTATTCCTGAATATTCATATTTTTAAAAAAATATATAAAGTTTAATTTAATTAATATAAAATGTAATCAATAAAGAGACGTTTTTTCCACTAACTAATAAACGTCTTAGTTTAGTGAATTACAAATGAAATTAAACATACTCCTTTTTAGTGACACAAATTTTAATAAAATAATTGAAAAGGTGAATTTGAGTGGAGAAAAATTCTCACTTTTAAAAAAAATTAGTGTATGTTAGTTGAAAAATTAATTGTTGATCGCTTTTTGGTAAACTAGGTTTCACAAAAAAGAATGTGCACGCTTTTGTGGAACGGACGAATAAAGAAAATTATGCACGCTTATATGGGATGAAAGAGTAGTTCTCTAATCCTACGTGGCATTTTGATATTTCTTTATGTTGGTTTATCTAATTTATGTATTTACTTATATTTTAATTATTTAAAATTCTTCGATGATTGTACCTATTTAAATAACTTTTAGCATTATATTTCACAAAATGAAAACCTCTTTTAACACAAATTCACATTTAATCGAAGTAATAGAGTAAGCTAGATATAATTCTTGCCCTATAGTCAACGAAACGCCAATATATGAGGTTATTTTAACGTTGTTTGTATCTTTGTAACACAAACATAATTTGATACATAAGATGTATTTATGTATCACCCTGACATAAATCTAAATTCTAGAATGATGGGCTAAAAATAAAATAAAATTTGGACTTGAACTAGGATGAGGGTGTATGACTTCGGAGTACATGGAGTCCAGCCCTTTTTATAATTCTTGGAAATAATGTTCACTAAGTTTTAGTACACTATATCAGTGCATGTTAGATAAATTAAAAAGAGAGCTATCAGCTATTATAAAGAGACGTTAATTGTTACCATGAAGTTATTATGCTTTTAATATAATGAATTTATAATTAAGTAATGAGTAGAATATTTTAAATTATAAATAGTACTTTTGAATTTTAAATATATTATTTAAAGATATTAGTACAAATCAGACTTTCCTAAAAATATCGGTGTGAGTGATTTAACTGCAGCTTCCGAGAAACATGCGCCAATGCCCAAGTCAACTAAGTCTTCCAATTATTCAATAGTGGATGAAGAGAAGAATGATTATATCAATCAATTGAACCTTCCAACCCATCTCTTTCCCACTTTACCAAAAATTCTCCCTTCTTTCATTTTGCCTAATTAATCATCTAGTACACAAAACCAGTGTTATGAAAAATCGGATCCGACCAGTCGGTTTGATCAATTAACCGTGAATTGTCCACGTAGACCGTCCAATTTTCATATGTTTTCAGAATTTTAGAACTTCAACGTTAACTGCCCAAAGTTGGTGAATCGGGGACCCAATAAATTGGTTTTAGTTAACTCAAAATCAAAAGATAGAATTTGAATCCATGACCATTATGTTAATAGATTAACACAATAACCATTTGAAACTTTTAGTTTATATTAGATGATCAACTAATTTAATTATACTAGAATATTAAAGGCTACTCCCTCCGTCATCCCAATAAGAGTGCTAAATTTTTAATTTTTGTCCATCTAAAAGTGTGTGCTTATTCCTTTTTACGAAATCACTTCTTATATTTTAATTCCAACTTATTTATCAAAAAACCAATAATAGCCTATAACCTTAACTAATTAATTTATAAATAACTCAATTAAATTATAAGAGTCCTACAACAAAAGTAAGATCCTCTCTTCATCCCAATACTCTTGATAGTAACAAGTGTTATCAGAGCCAAAGGTTACACCACACAGACTCCACTTTCGTCATAAGGCGTGGAATTAGGCTAACAAAGAAAGATTGAGTCAACATCAAAGGATGTTCGCCAGCTGTACTAGATATTAGAATCCAACGCACTCATGAAGCAAGGAAAACAAAAAACAAGTTAGTATTTAATTATTTATGATTAGTGTGTATTTGTAAATCATTATTGTCAAACTAATACTATTATTATATCTTTGACGTACATGTAAGTGGTAATTATGATACGAAAGAATATGATTGTAGCAATCAATTAATTGAGATGTATAACTGTTTTTTGTTACACTATTAAATTTATTTATTTCATTGTGTAAACATGCTTTATAAAAAAATATTAATGAATAATTTATTTATATGATATAAATTTAAACTTTAATTTAATTTATCATATTAATAATTTATTAAAATATTTTATATAGTATATTTTAATTTAAACAATCACGTATATATAAAACAATTTGACGGATCGAACTAGTGATGAATATCCAATTTGACTGTGTCATTGTAGGAAGACAAACTAGGAGCTCTACCTGAAAGATACAAACAAAAAACAGAAAAACAAAACAAAAAACACTTCTTCCCTTCTTCAACTATTCAAGTATTCAAAGTTGATTTCCTTAAAAAAGAAAAAGAGCTGATCATACAAAAATCTTCTCTCTCTCTCTCTCTCTCTCTCTCTCTCTCATGCACAGGGTGGAGTAATTGGGATCGACGAAGAAATGGCTTGGCTTGCGTCATCCGTTTTGTGCTTTCTTCTCGTGATCACAACTGTCACCTCCTCCGCCGTTGCGCCTCGCCATTTTCGAAATGTATCACCCTTTTCTCCAATCTTTTTGTTACTATTATTTTTCACCTTCCAGTTGATATACTATATTATAAGCTGCTATATATTTCTCTGAAAGTAGTTTGTTTAATCACTAAGCTTTATTTTGTCGAATTTATACTTTGACTGTCGTTGGTGGTCGATTGCTTTTTAATCAGTTTATGGATTGATTGTTGAAATTGGTATGATATTGTGGATGTGATTTGGTATGTAGTCAGCAGTTTTGGTTAGCATAAAATGAAAATTATTGCTAAATACTGATAAAAGCTAACAATTTTACTAAAATCCATTTCTTCATTTCTCGTTGATTTGTTCATTGAATTTTGTTATACTTGGTTTGTTTGCTTTCTTCCTATGTGCTTCAAAGACTCTGCTGTGTATGCAAAGTTTTTGTGTTTTTTCCCCATTTTGATGATTAGTTGTTTCTTGCGGTTGTTAAAAGGGCGATGAACTTGAAGTGGAAGTGAACAAGCTGTTTTCTTCAAAGTCTCTACTTCGATATGACTACTACTCCTTGAGCTACTGCAGGCCGCCGGCAATCAGAAATTCTGCTCAAAACTTGGGGGAATTCCTTCGTGGCGACCTCACTTCTTTTTTTACAGTTAGCATCTTTCACTACTTACATTCCTTTTCTTTTCGCTCGTCTATTGTTGTGGATATTTTCTGATACGGATCTTGGCGTGTTTTGGGGGCTAACTCAGTTCCACATGAGGGAGGAGCAAGCCTGCACAATGGCTTGCAGAATCATGCTCAATGCTAAAGCTGCAAAGGATTTTAAACAAAAAATTGATGAAGAATATAGAGTCAATATGTGAGGAGAATCCAATCTCTGTTTCCTTCTGTTATGTGCTAAATATGAAATGCAGAACAGTGACAAACAAATGTTTTTGCAGGATCCTAGACGATCTTCATGTAGTCGTGCGTGGGCAAAATGTAGATGGGAGTCCATCAGAAGACTACGAGAAGGGTTTTCGTGTTGGATTCAAGGGGCGTTTTGTAGAGGTCGGTATATGTATTTTCTTCTTGTTCTTGAAGAATCATGATATCATGCATTTGACAAATTTGCCTTCTTTTGCAGAGTGAAGAGTATTTGTATTATATCTATAATCACTTAAGTTTCACAGTGATGTATCACAGAGATAAAGAAACTAGCTCTGCTAGAATTGTGGGGTTTGCAGTTGCTCCATACAGGTCTAGACCCCTTCGCGTTTAGTTTTGCATCATCGATCTTTCACTTGTAGAGGGATTTGATCTGTTGCTTTTTCCTTCAGCATTAAGCACAAGAAGGTCGAGTGGGATTGGAACCATCGGGATGTGTTCACATGCAACAAGAGCATTAGATACACGTCTAAAGAGGGCGCCGTTTCTCTACAAAGAGTTGATCAAGGCGAAGACATCACATTTTCATATGATATTACCTTCAAGGTATATTCCCTTTCTGCTCTAGCTTGGTAGGAATTGTTTCGTTTCTTTCGAATGGATCATCACAAAGCATAATCTGTGGTGTAGGAGAGTGATATCGAGTGGGCATCGAGGTGGGACGCCTATCAATTGATCAATGATGACCAAATCCACTGGTTCTCAGTCCTCAAGTCCCTGTTGATCATGCTTTTCCTCTGTGGCACGGTGGCAACGATCATGATCCGGACTCTGGACAGGGACATTGCAAGTTACAATGGATTGGAAAGCGGTGACGAAGCTCAAGAAGAAATGGGGTGGCAGCTGCTACATGGAGACGTTTTCAGGCCGCCTTTGAATGGAGAAGTGGTGTGTGTCTGTGCAGGATCCGGAGTTCAACTGCTCGGGACATTGCTCGTGACAATGATCTTCCCGTTGCTAGGCTTCCTCTTCCCTTCCAACCGCGGAGGGCTAATGACTACCATGGTTCTGCTATGGCTTCTCATGAGCTTCTTTGGCGGCTACTCCTCTGCTCGTCTCAGCAGAATGTTCGGCACCACAGAGTGGAAGATGAGCGCCTTGAAGACGGCCCTCCTCTTCCCTGGTATTCTCCTCTCGGTTTTCTTTGCTCTGACCACTCTCATTAGGGGCGAAATGTCATCTTGGGGCATACCCTTTGGAACAGTGCTTGCACTTTCGATCTTGTGGCTCGGAGCTTCAGCCCCATTGGTGTTTCTTGGTGGCTATTTCGGGTTCAAAAGGGCTGCCATTGAAGCTCCGGTGGAGAGCTATAAGATCCCGAGAGAGATACCTAAACAGCCTTGGTATCTCATGCCCATATTCTCTGTACTAATGGGAGGAATTCTTCCGTTTGTGTCGGTTCTTATTGAGTTTCCGGTCATCTTCTGGATGAATCGGTTATGCGACATCTTCGGGTTCCTCTTAGTAGCCTTCGTGGTCTTGATGATCTTGTGCGCGGAGATAGCAGTCGTCTTCTGCTATCTCCAGTTGTGCAGTGAAGACTACAACTGGTGGTGGAGAGCTTTTGTGAATGCTGGCTCCTCTGCTTTCTTCCTTTTTGTGTACTCAATTTTCTACTTATTCATGGAGTTGGAGAGCACAATGGTGGTATCTGGGATTTTGTACTTAGGGTATATCTTTATCGTGTTGTGTGCTTTCTTCGTGGTGGCCGGCACCTTCGGCTTCTACGCCTGCTTCTGGTTCGTCCGGACGATCTATTCGGCCGTATTCGTGGAGACCGTGAAATCATGTGAGACTTACGAGATATGACACGAAACGTGAGTTAAGTCGATAATTGGTTGCCTCGAACCGAGCCCTGTGGGCGACGGGGCGATTTCTTTCGGGCTTAATTATTATATTTCAGTTGTAACATATAAGAATGTAGTTTGCTCCTCCAAACTTGTTAGATACAAAAATATAATTGAGAGGGAGCGATGGACTATGAATACATTTGCAACAACATACTTTTCACAAAGGGTTAGCCATGAATGAATGCTCCATTCACATTAATTGAGACATACAAATCTCTTATATTCTCGCATGCAAAGCCAAGAGGAGAGCTTCAATCTATTCAATACTACTAGAGATGAACATTTCTCCGTGTTACAATTTTACCATATATATAGACTTCAATTCACCATAGCTTGATTGATCACATCTACAAAACTTTGATAGTGCTCTTGTCTCTCCAATCTCAAACTCTCTTTGAACTTATTGATAAAAGCTTCAACTCTTTGGTTGAGTTCACTTTTATAAGCATTTTCCCAAGTATGAATGGATGTCTCACCCCTCATGCCTGCAGCCATGGTTACAATTCCTAAAGGCAAACCACCACACAGTTCGGCCATATATTTCGCAATTTCTTCAACCTCGGAACTGAGTTCTATCTCATTTCCAAGCGTCTCACTAAATAACTTCCATGCCTCGTCCTCACGTAAGTTTTCCACTTGAATTACTTTCTGGCAACAAATTTGACGACACACTTTCAATGAGCGAGTTGTTATAATCAACCTACAATCCACGGAAACGCGGTATCCCACCTTTAATAGATCAATATGCTCCCACACGTCATCTAATATGAGTACCGAATTCTTCATTTGAGATAAAGCTCTGTGCAGTCTTGCTGCTCTTATCTCTTCGTCATCCTCATCCAAAAGGTTAACACCTAGAAAACGAGCTATCTTGTCTTGCAAGCTCTTTACGGTAGATGCTCGAGAGACTGTAACCCAAATCACACGTCCATGAGACTGTTGCAAGAGTCGGTTGTTAATGTGCTTTGCCAAGGTTGTTTTGCCAGCACCACCCACAGCATAAACACCAATGCTCGAGGCTTGTCTAGTCTCCAAAAGTTTCAAAATTATTTCCAAATTTTGATTGAATGCTTCACCAACCAACACATTTGTCAACAATGTATCTCCCCTTGCTCCACAAACATCAAGCAGAATTTGGCCAAAATTCCGACTTTGGTCAACAAGCTTCTCAACTTGATCATTGAGTTGTGTTGCTTTTCCTCCATCCATCAACCTCATAATAAATCCTTGCGATTCTACTTGACTCCCCAACCCAACTACTTCTTCTTCGATTGAATTGACTTCTTCCAACCATTCCTCAACTTCTCGCTTCCTTTTCTTTCTACCAGAGAGCTCTGCATTCTTGATTTCCTCCTTAACATCAAACGCCTTAGCACTCAATAACTTCAAATTCTTCTGCAGAGTTTTTAAACTGAGCTCGAAGTCCATTTTACTTTTCAAGTTGTTGAGAGCACTATTAGCCGTATGTTCCACCACCTTGGACAAAAACGATTCCCTCAGCTTTCTCAAAATCGATTCCAAAATTTGCATCAACATTCTCTCCATTTTGCTCTTACCAGAAAACATTGGAACTGAAAAACCATAATTAGTAATCAAACTTTCATGAGAAAAAATAGTTGCAATGTACGTAAATGTGCAATTGATAGTTTCTCAAAAAAGCTGCACATCATCAAAGTGGCGGAACTGAATATATGTTGAACATGTTAGCAACTTCTAAAGAATAACTAGCTGTCTACTAGTTATTTAAATCATAATAACAATCTACTAGGGATTTCTCCTTTCTCTATTTAGATTTTGGGCACACCAGTTTTCTAATTAAATCATAATTGTAATTAAGAAAATTATACTAGGGATTTAATAAAATATACTACTAAGTGGGAACTAATTAACATTGACCGAAATTACTAAAATCCTATATAACTATTAATTAATTATCACTTATGATTATTGCTTATAATTTGATCAATTATTACTAATTGTGACCCTCTGTAAGTTTTTGCGGCAACTTTTCTGACAACATCATAACAAATATCCAAATTAAGGAATAGATACGATGATAGTAACAGTTACAGTTATATAGAGCCTGCAGGAAATCATGCCAAGCCTGAATCTATATATTGGGGAAAAGAATTTGAATCAGAAAGTATGAAACTTTTCATTTTATATACTAGATTAGATTTACACATCATATGTACCAAGAAAAAATGAAACCTTTCAAAAGACCAAAAGGATATTGATTATCTCTATTTCTTTCGACGAAATTAATCTATATCCCCAAATTTAGAGCAAAACTCTATAGAGAATTGGGCTCCTAGAACCGAATCATTTTTTCCTCATTTATTACAATTTGACATGTACCAAAAAAGAAAAAGAATTATAAATTTCAAGATCTTGTGGAAAAAAAACAAGAGTATAAAATAGTTCGGGAATTGTTACCTGAGAAGTGGAAGGCTGAGCTAAGATTGAAGAGATATTGTAGATCTAGTTGGAAGATGTAATTGTGGTTAGCAAACTGAAGAAGTCGGAATTAATTATGTGTAGAGTTAAGTTGACTGTGACATTTTCTCCGATGATGTTTTTTAGTTGACTTTTGTGCTTCCTGGGATGATGATATATCCAGTTTTTACATACAACTTTTGGATTAATCATATTTTGTATTCTCAATTTCAATAATTCTCAACTTTGGAAAAAGTTTGATGTATGTCCCATTATACAAAATTGGGTTTCTGGATTCTTAATTAGATGGATTGCATTTGGATTTTTGTGCACTAGTCAAAAGTTTCTTCATTCTTTACATTTTTATACGAGTATGTAATAAAACAAATATCCTGTACGAGATTTTATAAAAAAGCAACGAATGTCAATTTTATTTGACAAAAGAAAAAAAATATAAGTTTCTTAGGCATTTCTTCTCCGCCACATATGAGGCTCGGATAAACCTGTCCAAAACCACACTGCTAATCAGAAGAGAGAGTGTTGATTGTTGAAATTTGAAACGATAACAATAATCATACATTGTAAATCCATTTGTGCCATGCTAGGTCTCTTCTTCCTTCATTAATTAAGGCCTAGGAAAGGAAGCCAGCATCCCACGTCTTCAACTTTACATGTGCAAATTCATAACGGTATGAATTTTATGGACATTCTTAAAGCATAAAAATGCCAAAACATAATGGAATTTATAATACGTCTTTGATTTGATTTATAGAAACCAGTTTATAGTAAGAGAGAGAGAGAATAGATGCAAATTGAAGAAGAGAGAGTTATAAATAGGATGAGTTATTATTAATTAATGCATACTTGGAAATGACGAGAGTGGAAATTTCTGAGAAATTGAGTTCAATAAAGCATAATTTTACGGGTTGTTGGATGCTGGGTCCATACTCAGTGGGAACCCCAGCTACGATTCGAACACGTGTCAAATGCCTTTTCTCCCATTTTGCCAAAATACTACCCTGAAATTATTTATAAGACATATTCAAATGTAACCATGGTTTGGCACAAATTTCAAGATTGATATGTGAGTATCAATCCATTAATTCTTCATTATTGCCTTATTATTAAAATAGATGTATTCTTGGTAATCCTACTTGTTGATGTGCTGAGCCTCTGCATTTTAATTCCTTTGCATTTAAATTGAAAGCTGTAGGCTTGCTCACGAAGGGGGTCTGCATTTTAATTCCTTTGCATTTTAATTGAAAGCTGTAGGCTTGCTCACGAAGGGGGTGCACTTCTGCTCACCAGATTTACTGTTCCGACCCCAAAATGATAGGGCTCACAAAGTGAGATCAATTCACAGGTTGGTTTGATCGCTTCCTAGCTTCGTAATGTGTGATTTATTTTGATATTGCAAAAATTTGATTTGGGTATTGTCGAGTTGAGTACTTTGATATTTGTATGTTTAGGTGTATATTGTGGGGTGCTTTAATGTGATTAAGCACAGTCTTCTTTTTTTTTTTTAAATTTATTTATATGTTTAACTGAAAAGATTGAAAGTCAGAAGTGTTGGAGATCTATTTTTGAAACTGAAATGGAGTAGGACAGCATCAGTACAAATGTGCAGAGAAAAATAGGAGGTTGGACAGGATCACTTTTTCCCTTATTGGCAAAAGAAAAATAACACAAGATTTTAAAACTATTAAAAATAGAATCATAAGTGTTTTTTTGACACAGACATTTCTATAAGTTAATAAGCAACATAGAAAATATGTATTTGGTGAAATTAGAGCTTTGATATTAAAATCAATTCTTTCTAAATTTATATGCATAATGATTGTAATAATGATTGATTACTAGAATAAATTAAATCAATTTGATTGTTGAGTATTTGAGTTGAATTGATATTGTTTATTCTGATTTGAAGTATATATTGGATTGTAATAGTGTCAATCCATTCATGTTGGGTAATGATCTTATTTATTTTTTTAGAAAATCATTTACTATTGTTAATCATATTATAGGTCAGGATTGCTATATTCTTTATACTTAAAGAATATATGAATAAAAAAACCCTTATTTATACAATAACAAATCCTATCCCTATTAGAATTAATATGCGGATAGAAATTGTGGATCCATAAAATTCGGCCTTTTTTAATTCGGTCCCAATTGTTTACAATTGTTCGCCTCCGGCCCTGGTTGTATGAGTCGTGGCAGAATATTTATAACAACAACAAACGTTGTTTGTGTTGTTGGATTGTTTGTTGCCTAAGTTTGCGGTTGAATTGTCTATGTACCTTCCCAATCATTTCCTCCAAATTTAGTTCGCTATAACAAGCAGTCATATCATCGGTTATATGCAAAACGTACATCTATTGATTAACTTTGTTAATTAGATGTAAGATTAGGCTTTGATTTGACACCAACGACGTCTTATTAAATCATCATATTTGCCATTCTTTACCCTATTACGATTGTCTTTATGTATAAATATGTGTTTGTAGCTCTGTTCATATCATTAGTTTATGTATCCCCGTTGTACGACATTTTATTCTATAATGTTTTAATTGTTAAAAGCTTAATGGAAAAAAATGTAAAAAATGAAGTTGATCGAATGGGATGCTCACCTCATGAAGCTCTTATACTAAATATGGTGAACATCTTTTTTTTCAACTATATTTTCATTATCGCTTTGACAGCTCAATGGAGTCGCAACACAAAGGAATTAGCACAGCTCCTCTGTGTGAGTGTAAAGCGGGCATGATGAAAACCTTGTGTGGTACTAAAAAAGCCCAGCATCCGGGACGTTACTTCTACAAATGCCCACTTGATTTGGACCACAAGG
>JAYJMF010000028.1:604276-616067 GCA_036873715.1 Salvia sclarea
ATGATGATGGTGGAGTGATGTGCTGAGCTCAAGTCCGTTCGTTGAAAAAGAGTCAAAGCCCAGAGTTATATGTCTTCATACATATAACTCAACTACCCTTCCCGTTGCCACACTCTGAAATCATAAAAGTTTGAGATTATTATGTTTGTCGCCATTGATTTTGTCGACTAGAGTCAAGTAAGTTAAGACTCTCTTTCCCTCGAGAGATTATTCCTTTGACTTATTAATTCTATTGATCTTGATCTTTGATTCTGTTGATGCCGTTGGGATCCTTTGAATTATTGATGTTTATGTCTTTTGAGATCTTGTGGACTTGATGATGGTGTTGTTGGTAATGAACTTTGGTTGTTGTTGGAGTTTGGGAACTTTTGGAGTTGATTTGTTGATTTTGGCGTCCCTTTTTCTAGACGAAACTCTGCTGAAATTTCTGTAGAAATTTTCGAGTCCTTCGTTTCAATAAAAAAAAATTCTCTTTTAAACATTTTCCAGCCTTTTATAAAACCCTTGTTTATTCCCTTCGGCAGTTGTTGTTTGAGTCGAGTTTAAGTTAAGTCACGGTCCGATTACTTAGTTAATTAGGATGTTAATTAGTTAATTAAATGGTCGGGTCGTGACACTTCGGCAGCGCTACCGCGCGTACCTTCGGCGCCTGCTCGCCGCTCGTCTCGCCGTCAACACATAAAGACTTTGAAAATAAACAGGAAAACAGAAAGCCCTATTTATAGTTTTTGAAAATGACTCGCTTGAGCAAGCGCTGGCGCAAGCGTTCCGAGAAAAATACCGGAAGTAACGGTGTTTTTCCGTTTGAAATCCATTTTCTAAAATTCAAGAACCGTTAAGCTCCATTTTGAAAACCCGACACAAGGAAGCTTGCGGTGCAACTTTTGAAAACCGGATAAAAATTATGCATGCGAAAAGGACAAACCACGGATGCATTAAAATCCATTGTAGGTCCAAACGAAGCCCAACCCTTGCCAAAATTCACTGAATAGTTAAACGAATATTTTGGAACAAACCTGGAGAGGTTTCAAGACTAAAGGAATCCGGATGAAGAAACTAACAATAGAACCCTAAATTAACAACTTAGGATCAAAAATTAATTGCTCAAACGAGATTATTTTCTTGCAAAACCTTACCGAGTAATCAAGAGCGATTTATAGGATTACTTGGCGAAAGAATCAGGTTAATCGAAAATCGGGTGGAGATTTAATTTAAGAAAAGGTCTCAAATGGAGATCGAATGGAGACTTTAAACATCAACTTTTAGGTCAAAACGAGCTACATTCTTTTCCAAAACTTCACTGAAAATTTCAATAAATATAAATGAATATTCGGTGAGAAAATGATAGAAAAAGGAAACAGAAATATATCCGGTGCAAAAAGGGCGGGTCATTACAGTTATACTGAATGGTACTATACATCATATGAAATGGTACTAATCTGTAAATACTTACGACTTTTCTTCTTTGTGCGCATGGAAACAATAGTCGATGATGTCTAGCTCCATCCTCCCAAGACCTGTAAATGACCTCAAATACTTCTTCAAGGTCATTGATTTGAAAGGATGGTCATTCTTCACACACTAGGGTCCAGTGCACTGTGACACCATGGGTCAAAAGCAGCTGCAAAACAGTAGTATTTGGTACTTTATGTTGTATGAATTGGTACTTTATGTTTTATGCAATGGTACTTTATTAAAAAAAAATATCATACCTTTCCTTATCTTCAAGTACACCCGACACTAATCCTCGTCAATATCTCTCATAATTGCATCTAGTGAGTCATCTTTATGTTCCTCCATCATCTTGTTCCCATTCTTCTTATCTTCTTTCTTTTCATTCTCTTGATGTACCTCATCGTTGGTTAGAGGTTGGGCATAATTTTGGGCCAACCTAACATAAATATTTGACTATGATAAAACATAAACGTTATGGTGTATTTGAACATGCATACACTAAAAGAGAAACATACAAACTACAAAGTGGACACATGCCTTGTACAAAATTAAAATTGGTACTTTTGCGAATAGAAATCAGTGTAGTAAATATCAAAACACCAAATATGCATACTAGAAAATCGAAACATACATATTGCAAAATGAAAATGTACAATTTTCAAAATAGAAAAATACAGCATGCGTACTAGAAAATAGAAACATTCATATTTCAAAATAGAAATTACAATTCTCTCATTTTCATCTTTCTTTTCATCTCTCCTCCAATCAGAAACTTACAACTCTCTCATTTTCATATATCTCTTTTCATCTCTCCTCCAATCTGCGCAAACTCTATTTTATAAATTCGACTCGATTCGTAGTTAGAAAAAATATATGAACCAAAATAAACGTTCACCACTACAGATAAAGCATCACTTCAACAATCCACTCTCGAATCCATCGACTAATTAAATTAGGATGCAAAATACATCAACACATGAGTTTACATTTTCCTCGAAATCTACAGAGGTCTTTTTGCCTGTTGCCCAATAAAATAACCTTAATAAAAGTAAAGAGAATAAAAACATACAAATCATTTTTTAGTTGACAGTTAAATGGGCATATGGTCAATGGGCAGTCTGCCCCATTTTAAAAACTTTAGGTGTTAAACTGGTCTAAATATAACGGTAAGAGCAAATTTAATTTTAACTAAACATTTAAGAATATTTTTATACCTTTTCCCAATAATGAAAAGAAAAGATATGGAATGAATAAATAGTAAAATTCTGAAACACCCAAGAACGAGATATAAAAAAGAATGAAGATAGTTTCTATTGTGCATAACTGGATCAGAAAAAATATAAACAGATCTAATGTTAATGTTAAAGACAATATGTTGTTGATTGACTTTTGAGTCCTCAACCATCCAGGTAGAGGACCCCACAGCAACTACGTATATGGCAAAAGAGAACAGTCTCAAGTTCAAATTCTAGCTTGAACAAGAACATCTATACCCTCTAATTTCAACACAAAATTGAAATTCCACTCTACACAATCACTTCATGGGCAAAAACAAAATTCCCCATAGCGATTGTCATACCGAGAGAAATCTGAATTGAGAAAACCAGCGTACTACAGCTATCCGACAATCAGCAAGTTGTTCTGCATCATCCCCTCACCAACAGTGGGAAAATCAGGCGATAGTTTCCATTCACCATCCACAAGGAACTTAATTTCGTATCTTCAAATATTGAGAAATTTAGAAACAAGAAAAGCAAAAGTAATTACAGTTTAATGATTTGCAGCGTCATCTTATTAGTACCTTCCAGGTCTAAGCATCAATGTGGTTGAGAATTTTGTATATGAACCTGTATACTCTGGTGAAAGGTGTTCCCCTTGACTCCAGCCATCAAAGGATCCCATTACTTCCACACTCTGAAGCCAAATTACGTCATGTAATATCATATAACCACGACAATAAGATGCAAATATGACATGACATCCAATCAAGGAAAAAATTCCATAGTTTTGTAATGGAGTATTAACGTCCTTATTCACATCAACAGCGGTCAAAAGGTTCGTAGACGCGAATAGTTGAGTATATCAACCAAAATTCGTTGAGCAAGATGTGTTTACTCAAGCAAGAAAATATAGGAACGAAAATGCTGGACTTTATGTTAGCGTGAGAAGAGCTCCAAAATTGTATAGTTTCCTTTAGTCATATAGCTAACACTTGTGGAACATATTGTGTATGTTTCTTAAGCGGGTAAGAACGTCTTCCTTTGCCTGAAGCATGTTAAAGATTTTTAGTCTTAGGTTATTAGGTTTGAGATGTTAACGATTGATCATCAACATTTGCTAGAGAATTGTGTACCTTGGTCGGGCTTAAATCCACTAAGGCACTTTCATTTCATGCATGCTCAAAGCTGATATCTTATAAGATAACTTAATGATTCGACTTCTGCACTATCCAGTATATTGATAACTTGAATCAAAATATGTTTTTTTTTAACACCCCAATTTTCTTGATAACTATAAAAACAATCGGTAGGACACAAATAAAAAAAATTCCTATTCAAGATGAGCAGTAAGGATATTTATTAATTACCTCTGCCACACCATGCCAAATTAATTCAACCTCTTGAGATTGTGCGGCATCCACAACCTTAATCTGTTCTTCCAACCTTCTTTGTACAGCTTTGAACATGGGATACATTATAACATTATAAAATCCACAGAGAAATATTCTACAGATATATGTGCCATTATCTAGCCCCTGCAGCAAAATAGCATATAGTAGACTTAGTAGTTCAACCTATGCTACTTGGCACCACTCTCCTTTACTTTTAGTTCAACATACATGGGAATCTTGGGTTTGAAATATTAAATAATACTCCTTCCGTCCCTTATGAGTGTGCTCAACTTTCAATTTTCGTTCATCCCACAAGAATGTGCTCGTTCCCTTATAGAAACCCCAATTTATCAAAAAGTCAACAATCCCCAATTTACATACCCCAATTTTCCAAAAATGGAACCCTTTCTCGAATCAAAATCACCATCATCTAATTTTGATTAAAACTCCTATCCATGAAGAGAGCACATTCTTTAGGGATGGAGTAGAATCTTCTTTTATGGAAGAAAACACGGTAAAAGAGACAGTATCTCAGGTTAGTCTAGCCAAGGTTTAGCTATAAACAGAAAGTGTATTGAGTACAGTTAAGAGATAATAATTCCACAACTAAGATATATTACAAGGATCCAAAAGAATGTACTTGGAACTCGTTCCAACAAAGACAAGCTTGAACTAATTTTACCTTCAAGTCTTAAGAGGAGGTGTGATTGAATGTATTTTCCGTTAATCTTTCTTGAACCTTCTGGAATATCATAATTAGCAATCTCTTCTGCCAAACGAAGCAGAGCCTACAAGTAAATTCTTACGTACATAAATTTCAACAATGTAGGCCACATGATGGAGGAACTATTATATGATGCAGTTGCCAAAGATATACCTGAACCTCAAAGTCCATGACAGCAAGTTCTCTCTTGAAATCAGCTAGTTCATCTTCCTTAACTTGTAACTACATAGGATTAGCCAATTAGGCATAATCGTTTGATCTATTAACTTGCTTATCTCAGAATGTAATTGTGCATAGGTAGCAACTTATCACAATGCCATCTCTTGCACCCATTAATATACAAGACGGTAATGAAATAAACCATCAATATACAAGAAGGTAATGAAATAAACCTGGCGTTTCAGAAACCGATTCTGTTGATTTGCTTCACTCAGTTTCTTCACCAGTGACGTTCTTTGAGAATCAACAAGCAATGCCTTCAACTGTAAAAGGACAATATGGTTAGCTGCTATCGACAAAGCATAGTCCATAAAACTATTAACACTAACAGAATTCACATTTCTTTAGATTTTTGCCCATTGATTTAAACCTAAATAAGAGACACCTCTTCGCTACTAGGAACTGTCTCCTCCGGCAAGGTCTCTACATCGCATTCCTCATCCTTGGAGAAATTCTTGGATTGTATTGCTGAGAATTCCTCCTCCAAGCTAGCCGCATTACAGAATACCTTTGACGGTCGACTATAAACATAACCTTTAACAATCAAACCCTGATTCTGTTTAATGAAGCCGGGCGTTTCCACTTGAGACTGATCAATTCTCATCGAAGGGATCCTACCCATAAACCAGAAAATCATCAATGGACATTATACATTCATAAAACATGAGATGGAACTAAATCTCGCTTGAATGAATTGCAAAAGAGTTTCATTTAACAACGCCAATAAATATAAGGTACCCAACCCCAACACGAATTTGATGAGAAATTAGTAATACTGAGATTCACCTGGCAATAGACAGTTGCCCCGCAATGCTGAATATATTATTACAAGCCATATTTCCAAATTAACTGCAATAAAAAACGATGTCAGAAACTGTCACGTCAGGCGTTCGGTAAGGATAGCTAAGATGAGAAATCGTGATCAGGGATGGGGAATTAGGAGCGAGGATAGAAAGGGATTGTTCCTGCTCAAGTGAAAACTAAACTAATTACTTATATAAACTTAAAAGAAACAATTGATGAGCTACTAACGATCACAAACTCTTGTCAAAAGTCAACATTACATATAGTTGTAATCTAGATATAATCAAAGTGTTTTAGAGAGAAAAAAGGAAAACTGAGATACACGTATGAAGGCATGTATTCAGGGCATTCTTTAACTAGATTCAGCAATAAGCTTAGAAACATATATATTCACTTGTTGAAACTAAATTATCATCTCATACTTAACAGCAACAAGTGGGGATTTCACCGTAAAAGTCCACGCTTAGTTAACATTTTATGTGAACTACAGTTCGACTAATCTAAGTTCTTTTTGTATTCTACCTTATCCAAAGCTTATGCATCGGGGAGGTGTTTCAGACACAATGACAGGTCAACCCGCTCAATGGCTAATGGTCACTAGGTATCTACAATTTAGAACAGAATCCGAATTCGATTCTATAATATTGGCAAAGCCAATACAAATAGATTCCATACATAAATCTCAAAACATTTACGGCAATATAATAACTTGAAAGAATTTTCTGTTCAAATGCTTTTGAAAAGAGAAATAAATGCTCAAATGTAACATTTGTTTAGTACGCAAGAAAGCCCACCTGATTGTAGGTGCACGAAAGAGAAAAAAAAAAAATAAGACATCTGGATCGAAGGACAAGTCTTATTCGAAAAGGAATTTGTGGTGTCAATATATTATGGATTTTGCATTCATTTCTAATGCTCGCTCCACTAGTTCGAACTTTCGTTGATATTCTATCTCAGAATCTTAACAATCTCAAAGACCTAGAACAATTAAAATCCGGGATCAATTAAATTTAACTTTGATTAATTCTGCAGCCCGTTTTATAGTACGGCTTTTCCTTGGTAAGAACTAGGAGACTTGGCTTATACCGGAAGAAATCCACAGGAATCTAGCTTAAGCCCGCGCCTAACACTGGCCGGGAGAAATTCAAGTTTTACTGAAGGGTGGCAAAGCTGTTACGAAAATACGGCATGGCCAATCCGTTTACAGCCATCCTCTCAAGTTCAAATGCATAAAACTTCGTAGCGTGAACTCAGATGTAATCTTTCTTGATCTAGTCGACCAGAACATAGTTCTTGATCCAGCTCGATCTCATTCCTCGCCAATCAATCTCAACAATTTACTGGCTTATGCAAAAACAAGAAAAAGAATATGACGACAATTCTACTGGCTCAAACGCCATAAATTCAATGAATTTCAAATGCTAACTTAGCTATTTTTAAATCATTGTCATGCTTGATTCTCTTAATAAAAACATAATATAAATATCTTCATATATTATTCTCAATAAGTTCTTTTGATGCTCAAAATACATGACATGTAATTCATTCCAAATTTTCGTTCGTCAAACATATATATTCAATAAATACCGGAGTAATTATCTCAGGCATGTCGAAGTTGATTATAATCTTTCTATAATCAGATAGTTACCTTATGAAATAAAAATTCTCAAAGTATTTGTTTATGCTAAACTAAATCTTAAAATTTGATTAAGCAAACAAATTAACGCCTAACTTAATTAATAAACTAAATCTCAGTTTTGCCCAAATAACACAGCTGATTGATCATTTATGATTCAAGACCAAATCCAATTAAAAAAATATTCAACCCCAAATCATATTTTAGTTTAGGCCCTAATTTTCAGAGCAACTTTCCCCTCACTCTCTTATATACGCCTCTCTCCCCTATCTCACCGCCCTGGACGGCTACAGAAAAGGGGTCTTACTCAGTCCGCCTGAAACTCTCTCGGCCTGAAGCTCATGCCTCACCTAATTCTTCAAGCTTACATGTTTACAAAGGGTTGAAGCATGTAAAAGAGAGTGGGTTGACGAGGCCTCATTTGATTAGCTTATTTACGTATCTGTTGCAATTGAGTATTTGATTATTATTGGCATAACATATATGGGATGTTTTCAGTTGTCGTGTTGCAAAAAAAAATGCAAAGATAATTGATGGAGTTAGAAGGAGTTGGAGATACCTGTAGGAGACTCCGCAGATAAAAAACTTAAGTGGAGTATCATCATTGCTCCATTCCCTGAAAAAGGAAATAAATGGAGAGAGTGAGAGGGGCTTTACGGTAAACCGTAGGAAAAACTGGATCTGGGCGAAGACAAGTTTAGACTACACGTGTAACCACACCTTCCACTTATATTTAAATTTTAAACTCAACAACTATTTGTAATTTTTTTTTCAAAAAAAAAAAAAAAAAACAGTGACCGGCTAAGAATAGCAATGGGAGTCCCCAACCATTAATCATTTCCAAAATTTACAATCTCATACCCGATTTAAACTCGTCGAACTCGTCAACCCATTTATCTTTATAAATATTTAAATGAACATAATATGAGATTGTAAATTTTGAGAAAATAAGTAAATAATATAAACGTAAGAATAAGCAGCGGATTTTTTTTTTTTAAAACTGTATTTTTGAGCAGTCTGCTATACTTCTCTTCGTATTGGATCTTGTCTGCTAGTGGACCACTTTGAATTCTTTCTTTTTTCCTAAAGATTTTGGTAATATTTACTTTATTTTAATTAATTATTTATTATTTTGAATTTGTTTATACTCATAAAGTATGTTACGATAGATATTTCTTAATAATATTTTTCAATTTTTCAATAATACATCTTTGTAACACCTCGACTTTTAAAGTATATAATTAGAATAAATTTAGTACGTACAATGGCAAGACTCTTTGCGCTAGGAGAAGATATGAATTTCTTTTCTTTCATTAATTCCAACAATAAGGAAAGTTCTTTTTCAAGGATGTCATAAAGGGCATGTTTGTTTGACAGGGATTCTGCAATGGAAAAGTAATCTGATTCCTAAATTTTAAATTTCTCTATTTGGTTTGATTTTTATGAAATGGGAAAAGTAATACCAATCCAAAAAATAAGAAAAGTAGTGTCAAATTCCAGGATTCTTATTCTCTACAAATCTTAGAATTTTTTTTTCAAAGTCTTGGATTCTTGCACTATATTCATTTTAAATTATTTTTATACAAACTATCATAATAATAATTATTATTATTTTTTTTATTAATTAATTTACTTAATTATTTAATAGTTGTATTATTTCCTCCAATTATTATTATTATTAATTACTTAATTAATCAACTAACTATTATTATTATTATTAAATTTGGAGATAATGAATCTCTAAAGAAAAGGCTTCATCAGCAAACCTCTCCATTCTTTTGGCTGAATATGCAGATAGAGTCCCATTTGAATACAGATGGGTTCCAGTTCATCCTGATAATTGCAAAAACTATTGTCAAGGATATGATGCAGAAAGAAAAATTTGTGCAAATCATCCTGGTGGTGTTGTACACAGAAGGATCAATAGAGGTCCATACAAAAATTTGAAAAGAATGATGTACAATACAAGAATGGCAGAAAAAGAGTCGACATGCGAATATGGCAAGTGGTTGGCTAGAAAAAGAGGAAGGCAGCTGGAGATCATATCCAGAAGATTTGGCTTCGATATTGCATAAACAATTGGTGGGAATTGATAAGAAAAGATATAACTTTTCTTAGTCAAGATGCTTGATGATTTGAAGATTGAAAATAATTTCACTTGTTATCAAAATTGTAATAATTTGTGTAGAGAAAGTTGTGTAATAGTGGTCATAATTTTTATTATTTACTTTTTGAAATTTGTAAAAGTTATTCCCTCAAACGTGTATAAATAGAGGGATTGTAAGTTCAAAAGAGAGTCGAAGTAAGTGTAGAAGAGAGTTTTAAGAATCCTTTCACTTGTAAAATCTTCTTTTGTAAAAAATTCTGAGTGTGATAAAAAAGATTTCTGCATCAAAGCTACATTAAAATTGTAAGTTTCCTATATCTTACTTTTATTCAAAGTTTTTATTTATTCTGTGTTTATACATGTCAGGTCTTATAGGCTAGATTTTTTATGTGTTAAATTATATCTGCCACTATGAGATTATCTAATTCATGGTCCTGCATATTAAAAACCTTATTATGAGCATAAGGAAATAATTTACTTATAAATTTTAGGTTGATTGAAGAAAAATTCTTGCATATATAAGGCCTTAAAAGACATGTTTCTGCATCTGTTGAACCCAGTTTTAGCCATTTGAAAGGCTATGTTGAGGGTTTTGTCTTGATGCATTTTTGTCTAAAGGTTTTATATATCGACAGAATTTATCTTCATGTAATTAGAGGTACATACCTCTTCCTACTTATTTTTGAGTAAATTATTTATTATTGCTCATATTAAGGTTGCCCTAGACAGACATGGCTACTGGAAATTACTGTAGCAAAGGTCACTGTAGCAAAGTTACTGTAGCAGCTACTTATGCAGCAGCCTTTGGTATATATTAGCCCTGTCGGTCTAAGGTTATTATTATTATTATTATTATTATTATTGTTATTATTATTATTATTATTATTATATATTATATATTATTATTATTATATATTATATATTATTATTATTATTATTTTCTCCAGGAATAAATTATTTCAAAGTATTATTACTGCTATTGCTAAGAATCCTAACAGTTTTTTTGATATTTTCTAAACAAAGAATTATGAATATGTAAGGATTCATTTTCCATGGAATCATTTTCCTAGAAATCACTTTCCCAATCAATATTATTTTCCCGCCAAACGAACGAGCCCAAAGAATCAAGTTAATTAAATATGTGCTCGATTTATTAGTTTGAACGAGTTTAGGAAATCACGTGAGGTGATTTGTGGATAAATATTAGGTTGTATGAAATCGAAAGTCATGAACTTAATTGATAATTTAAAAGAAGAGAGAAAATTATTAATACCAACTTTCATTATATATACCCACATTTCATAAGAACATGCGCCACATACCCTAATTAACTATTTTGCCCTTGCATGGTGATAAATTTACATCGATTTTCACAAAAGTTCTTACAATGTCTTACACACTCTTACATGTGCACTCTTTTCTCAATTCTAACAAATGAGTTGGGGTGGTTGAATGGCGAGTTGAATTTGGACCGACGAAGTTGTGAATTGTCGAGGTTAGAAATGGCGAGTTGTAATTTTGTGTGCATGTGAGTTTAATTTAACGAAATACCATGCACCTACCTATTTCACATGATAAATGTCGAGATTTTGTGGGCATTTATTATAAATGGCAAGGTAGTGGATCCTATTTAAAAATGGCGAGATAGTGGGCGAATTGTTGTAAAAATGGTGAGATTTGTGGGGCCCATCAAGTCGCCTTATTAGAGTTAGGTTAAATGGCAAGGTTTGTGCTCTCAAAACTCACCAAAAAACAAATAAAACCTCGCCACAAATAAAATCTCGCCACAAATAAAACCTCACCATGTAAATAAAGCTCGCCTCTTTAAAAACCAATTAGCCATAATTTTTTAAATCTCACCATTCGATTTTCATATCAGTAGGTGCACATTGAATTCATACCTACCTACTTTCTTTGTCACAACAACAAATTTATTATGGTCGAGTGTCAATAATCGCGAAAGAAGAAAAATGTAAGAGAGTGTAAAAACTTTTGATAAAATCATTGTAAAACTATCACAGTTAAGGGCAAAATAGTCAATTAGGATATGTGGTGCATGTTATTATGGAATGTGGGTATAAAAAATTTTGTTATGAAAATGAGTAAAAAAAACCTATTACCATGTTGGGTCCCGGAGGGTGACTGAACTGGTGTATGGGGGGGGGAATACACCAGTGGGTTCTTTTCGAAATAACAGAAACAAGACACAGAGTTCAGTTTTAAAACTTGGCTGAG
>JAYJMF010000028.1:616167-636787 GCA_036873715.1 Salvia sclarea
ATTCATAATCTTATAAAAGTGAAGAAATGTGTATTTTTAAAGGATAAAGAGAAATTATATATTAAAAAAATGATAGAATTTAATTACAATATAGAAAAGAATATTAAATTAATGTGTGTATGTGTGTGTATTATGTGTGAGAGAGTGCGAGAGCACGAGAGAGAGAGAGAGAGAGAGAGAGAGAGAGAGAGAGAGAGAGAGATTGTGGAAAGAAGTAGGAGAGAGAGAGAGAGGTGAGAGAGAATATTTAATAAAATAAGTGGGGCTCATACTTAATTATAGTTAGAGTTTTATTTTAAATAAATGAAAAATAATATTATTTCTATATATAGAGGTTTGCACCTACAATGTTTGCACCATAGAACCTACTATCTGAGTCATTTTTTAAGGAATTCTATTATGTAACTATCATAAATGAATCAAAGTCCAAATCTTACATACATAGAATTCCAAACTTTTCTAATTTTCATCGTTCCATCTTACAAACCCTGAGTAAAACAAACTTTTTTTCTTCTATTTCGTAACAACTTAAAATAGAAAAGAGAAAGAAATCCCGGCGGCTAATTGGAAGCACAAATCCATGGATGAGATCCTCTATTCCACAAATGACAAAAACTCTTGTACCATGATGTATATATACATCATCTTATAATTTAGGGTAATAGGGATATGATGACTTGTGTTTCATTAGAGTGATGTATATATACATTAGTGTACAAGAGTTCATCCCCCACAAATAAAATATACATATAATATACCATTTTCAATGTCACATATTTCCAATTTCCTAGCGTGTATGTGTTGCGCTCGCATAAGAAAAAAACATCATTGAACACATTACTCTGATGTATCAATAAATTGTCCCATCTTTAATTTCTGAACAACCTTATCATATACATATATACACACAAGGGTGGGTTATGGTGAGAAATTCCTTAATGTAGGAATATAGGAAAAACCATTTCCGTCTTGCACGTCTTTCATATGTGTGTAGCACCATTAGTATTACTAGTTAGCACAGATTTTCAATATGTGAGTTTAGCACATATTTCATTATTTCGTAGCACGAATTCTCTAGCACAAACAACACAAACACTTAGCACAAACATCTAGTACAACCTTTGCGTAGCACGCACAATACAAATACTTAGCACAACTGAAAATTAAATATCAACCAATTGATCTAACTCAATGGAAGACCCAGATTCATTCTTATTTCATACGAATTTTACCTTTCCTACTTGAATCTATCCCTATATATATATATATAAACCAATGAAAAATAGTATGTCATTTTGCCGTGTGCCACCAAAATAACATAGATATGTGACGGTCCTCAACATTGACGGCGGTGGCAACAAAGGCATCCTCCATCCTCGAATGCCTCGAATGGGAGCTGCAGGTTAGATCATCATAACAAAATAGTATAGTATATCATTTGAAATTATGAATACACGCACACACAAGAAATGGATCATGTAAGAACCCATTTATCGTGAGAATACCGCACTGAAGGTAAAATGTCAATACAATAACTTTATTAGTTCGGTGCAGTGTTCTCATAGTTCTCATGATATTTGGGTTCTCACGATGACCTTTCTCTATATGTATCTTTTATAGAAAAGTCATGTTTTACAAAATTTAGTTAATTTATCTATCACGCAGGCATGATCACTGTTAACCCTCTATTTATTGAATTTTTGTGTGACTGTGCCAAATCGTAGGGCTTATGATTTCCAAAGGCCAAAGTGTATATTTTTCTTATATAAACCTTAAATTCTGAATCAATATATAATACCATCATATGTCTATCATCCACAAGATGTCACACACAAATACAATATATATATATAATACCCATAATTAAATATATATCGAGAATCCTTTTGAATTTAAAATTCATCAAAATCATTATAAGGTTAATTTATTTTTGACATGTGAATATATGAATCTGGTGCAGGAATTAGACGGCGAGGATGCAAGGATAGCATACTACTTCGACGTGATGGCCGGGACGAGCATTGGCGGTCTCATCACGGCCATGCTGACGGCTCCCACCCGAATGAATCGCCCCCTTTTTGCTGCCAAAGACATCAAGCCTTTCTTCTTGGATAACTGCCCCATCATTTTCCCTCAGAGGAAGTACGTACGAGTTGTATGTGTGTGATCAAAATCCATTTCATATTACTTTGGATGTTGTGAAGAATCGCAATTTGTTTGATTTGATTTAATTTGATGTGTGTATGCAGTTGGTTATGCAAGAATGTGAAGAGATTGATGAGGGGGCCGTTGTATGCTGGGGAGCCCCTTCATAACCTATTGATAAAAATTTTGATGTGCAAAAAATTAAGCGACGCAGTCACAAACGTCATTATTCCGGCCTTCGACATCAAGTGTTTGCAGCCGGTTATTTTCTCCACCTATATGAGGTAATTCATAGAGATAGATAACTTCAAGTGTAAACTAATTAGTTAGAAATAAATTAATAAAAAGGGATTTGTGGTTTAATTTTGGTGCAGGCTAAAAAAATGGTGTCATTAAATTCTAAATTTTCAGACATCTGCATAAGTACATCAGCAGCTCTTACTTATCTCCCTGCCTACAAATTCGCTACAAAAGATGGCGAAGACAATTCTAGAAAGTATAATCTCATTGATGGTGACGTCGCTGTAAATAATCCGGTAACCTACCTACACTTATATATTAGTGGTAAGGAATGAGATCACGTAATACTTATATGTTGTGAGAAATGAGAATGAATCCTAACCCTTTAAATGTCTACATCTAACGATTTGATTTGATTTGTAGACTCTGATCGCTGACGAAGTAAATGTTCGACAACAACGTAGACTTGTTTCGAATGAAGCTGCTGAACTATCCTCGTCTTCTTACCATATCTCTAGGCACCGGAGTTTCATCCGTTGAAGCCAAGAAATATAGCGTCAAAAGCAAACAAATGGGGCGTTTTCAGTTGGTTAATAAACTGGGGCAATCCGCCGCTGATTGATATATTCAACCAACTGGTTCAGACATGGTCGACTTTCACATTTCTCAGATATTTCAATCACTCAGCTCCGAGCATAATTACCTCAGGATCCAGGTACTATTTTAACCAAACTTTATTACCTTATCTTATTTTTTTTATAAATTTATATTAACGGAAAATGCACAGGAAGATATTCTAAATGAGATCCATGATACAATGGATGCTGCAACAAAAAAGAACCTTGCGGGAACTTGTCGCAATTGGTGAAGGAATGCTTACTAGACCGGTTTCAAGGGTTGATTTGAAGTCCGGTCAGATTGAACTGGTCCATGGTGCCGAAACCAGCGAGGAAGCTCTTAAAAGGTGTGTATTAATCCATTAATACCTGTGGGTAGGGATGTCAATCGGGTCAACCCATTATATATATTATTTCGTGTTAAACCTATTTCGGGTCTTCAGATTAATAGGGCTAAAAAGTTCTAATCCTAACCCTAGACCCTATTCTTTTCTGGCTTGCCCGTCAGATTGGATAGTTAATAAAAAATATTCAACATATAAGTTATCTTGAATACTTCGTTGGTATAACAAACAGATACTCATACATATTATATATAATAATAAACGTAAAATTAAGATATGAGTTTGTAGATTATTGCTTTGTGAAAGAAAGTTGGACATACGTCGCATAACAACAAGTGTTTCTAAACGACATTGTTGTTTTTAATTTTTTTCTAAATTTTTCCAATCTAAATTTTTGTTCGTGAAAAGTGGACCATAACCCTCTATCTTTATTGGTGCATTCGGGCCAACCCGTCGAATTTGGGTTAGATTGACATCCGTACAACTACTTATGCCATGGGCGATACAATATAGAATTTCATCTATCTGCAATTTTTAATTATTTTTGTTATGCTATGTAATTAACATATACTACAAAACACTAATTTGAGCAGGTTTGCCCTTTTATTGTCGAATGAACGAAAAATTCGAGTGCGGAATAGTAAGGATGATGATGATAAGAAGAGACCGCGATTCCCCGACTTACTCCTAAATAATTCAAATCCACTCCAAAATTCAAGGAACACTTTGTTGATTCACAGAGAAGAGATAGAAAAATATCGTTGCGGAAGAGAAATTGTATAATAGAATTGTGTAAAGTCAAAATCAGTTTGTTACAATAAAGCCACAACTTTTATACTAAGCTAAGAACTAAGAAACGTGTTTTTCTTATTCCACAAGATAGCAACATTATATCTCAGCCGTTGATTGCATCAATCCGAGTAACTGAAACATCAACGGCTGTTGTTGTGTTAAGTGTGCTCTGCCACGCGTCCAAGCATATATGTCTTCACCCCCCGCAAGATGGAGATGGTGGAGGTCCACGAGTCCCAGCTTGGATAGCAAAAAACGAAAGCGAGGCCCCGACAATCCTTTAGTAAAGAAATCAGCAACCTGCAAGGCAGAGATAATTGGGATGGGAGTAAGGAAACATGCGCAAAATCTATCACGAACAAGATGGCAATCAAGATCCAATTGCTTCGTCCGTTCGTGAAAGACAAGATTACGAGTTTTGTGAATTGCCGCATAATTATCACAATAGAGAAGAATCGGCAGAGGAATAGAGAGACCAACATCAATGCACAGATATGAAATCCAAAGGAGCTCGCGAGTGATAGCACTAAGAGAAGGTGAACCTTTCAAGTATCGGAGAACATGTAGAGCTGCATCCCAATCAGAGGTGCAAGGCTTCGACACAAATTGGCTAAGCTGTTGAACCGCGTAGCTGATATCAGGCCTGGTAAAATTAAGATAGAGAAGACGACCAACCAAGCGCCTATAGGCCTCAGGATCACTCAAAGCAATAGAGCCATCTGCAGTAAGAACTAGACCATGAGGAAAAGGAGTAAGAGCAGTTTGACAGCCAAGCAAACCCATGGAAGTGAGCAAATCAAGTATATATCATTGATTGAGAGAGGTACCGGCAGAGCCCCTCACAATCTCCATGCCAAGAAAGTACTTAGCAAAACCCAAATCTTTAATGGTGAAAGCTGCATGAAGAGAAGACTTCAGCTCAGAAATGATGTAAGAATTAAGACTGGTGATGAGTATATCATCAACATAAACCAAGAGACAAAAAAATTCAGCACCTGTCCCCTTAACAAACATGCAATTATCATGCGTGGACTGAGAGAACCCAAGCTTAGATAGATGAGCACAAAACTCAGCATTCCATTCCCGCGACGCTTGCTTTAGCCCATAGAGACTTTTGACAAGCTTACACACCTGACCAGACCGCGCCTTAGCATAACCCTATGGTGGCGTCATATAGATATCATCATGTAAGAATCCATGAAGGAAAGCGTTATTAACATCTATTTGATGAAGTGGCCAATTATGCATAGTAGCAACAACAAGCAAAAGTCGAACAGTCACTAGTTTAGCCACATGAGAGAACACTTCTGTATAATCGATGCCATATTCTTGGTTGAATCCCTTAGCAACGAGACGGGATTTGAATCACTCCACAGTACCATTAGCCTTAAGTTTGACTTTATATACCCATTTACTTCTGATAGCCTTCTTGCCATCAGGAAGAGATGTAAGAATCTAAGTCTGATTCTCCTCAAGAGCTCGGAGTTCAGCTTGCATGGCATCATTCCACTCCACATACCGACTAGCTTCCTTATAGGAATGAGGCTCAGTAAGTGTGGAAACATTGACAAGGAAAGAGGAATAAGGGGGGAAAAATATGGAAGAAAGATGATATGGAAAAGTATGAGGAGTATTGATAGAAAGAAGACTAGCAAAGTGAGAATCAGAAACAGTAAATAGAGCCTACAAAATCATTGAGCCATAGAGGAGGTTTAGTAGGTCGAGTGCTTTTTCGAAGGGGGAGATTAATTGCCAAGGAAGGAGAGGCATCAGAGGGAGGAGAGGTAGATGCAGAATCCTCTATGGGAAGAGAAAATGTAGAGACAAGATCTGTAGGGTGAGTGACAGGAGGGCTACAGAGATTACTAGGAGGTGAATGATCATGAAAAATAGTGAAGAGAGAGTCTACTAGAGAGGACTCAAAAGAAGAAGAAAATTGAAGAGGATAAGAAGAGTGGATGAACTTTACATCTCTAGAGATAATGACTTGAGAATTATCAATATCATTAAGGATAAATCCTTTATTCTGCAAGGCATACCCCAAGAAAACAGACTTAATACCTCTGCTGTCAAATTTTGATGTATGAGGATAAATGTTTGTGGCATATCCCAAGCATTCAAATGGATGAATCTGGCTGAGATCAGGCACCTTATCAAAGAGGACATAAAAAGGAGATTTCCAGTTGAGAACCCGATTAGACATCCTATTTAACAGCCAAGCTGCAGTTAGTAGAGAGTAAGGCCAAACGATGTGGTAGCTTACTTTCAAACATAAGAGCCCTAGCAATTTGAAGAAGACTCCTATGTCGCATCTCTACAATCCTATTCTGCTGAGGTGAATATACACAAGATTTTTGATGAACAATGCCAAATTCACCAAGCAAAGCAGACATAGAAATGTTGACAAATTCTGACCCATATCAGTCCTAATGGACTTGATGGTTTTTCCAAATGGAGTCCTGACCATCAGTATATATTGCTTAATCACAAAATATACTTGGCCCTTGGTATTTAGCAAAAATATCCAAGTCATCCGGCTGTGGTCTTAATTACAGTAAGCATGAACTTGACATTCTCTATATTGTCAGCATGATAAGGTCCCCACACATCAATATGTATTAAATCAAACAAGACATATGCCCTTTTATATAATGTAGGAAATGGGAATCTAACTTGTTTAGATTGACACATACCTCACATTCTTGTATGGAGGCAACAACAGTTGAATCCAACTTTGATTTCAAAAATCCCATGTGCTCCATAGTGCTCAGAGAAGGATGTCCCAGATAAGTGTGCATATCTACAACTGAGCAAGAGGAAGTAGGAATAGCATTGCATTGAGCATCTCCTCCAATAATGTATAGATTTCCATTGACTTTCCCTACTCCCAGAATGTGTTCAGTTTTAGCTTTCTGAATTAAGCAGTGTGTAGACAGAAACAAAACTCTAGCTGAGCTACAAATATCAAATTGTGAGTAAATGAAGGTGCCAACAAAACATCACTGAGAGTAATTCGTTCATTGATCCAAGCTGTCCCACAGTGATCAACATGTTGGATTGATCCATCTGGCAAATGTATATCTTGTTGAGTTGTAAGCTTTGTAATAGATTTCAATAAATCAGGATTACAACAGATGTGAGTGCTGGCTTCAGAATCAATAATCCAATGGTTTTGTTGCCTTCCATTGAGAGCACTGAAAGCATAATGCCCTATGAATTCTTCAGGTTTCCCAGAACCACTGTAAATCATGTTTACATCAAATGGAGAATGTGAACTTCCAGCTCCTTTACTCATGAGATTGCTCATGTATTTAGCAAACTCTGTTTGTATGAATTTCCCAAAGTCTGGAGTACTACTAGAGCTCATTCCACCATCTACATTCTGCTTCTCTGTCTGTGAGGGAGCATCAGCAAAATTAGCCTTGTTCTTCCCTTTTGCTTTCTTAAACTTCTCATACCACTCAGGGTAACCATGGTCCATGGAGTTTAAAGCAATCTTTGTCTTCATTCCCATGCCTCTGACAGTGTGTGGAATATAAGAGCATCTTCTCCTCTCTGCTTTTCTTTCCTTTAAACTGATACTGCTTACCATAATGTCTTCCTTTCTCTCTTGGTGGCTGACCAACATTTATGACAATGGCTCCAGTAGTTTCCCCAAATCCATCAATAATACATTTTTGATCCTCCATTTGTAGTATCACAGAATAAGCTCGATCGATGCTCGGCAAAGGATCGAGAAATAAGATCTGATTCCTCACTTGTTCATAGCTGTCCTTTAGTCCATTTAGGAATTGCATCAGACGCTGATTCTCTTCTCTCGCTGTAGCTATATTTATATCATTGCAGGTGCAACGTAAGGGAGGTAACACCATGTCTAATTCACTCCACATAGCAGTGAGTTTGTTGAAATAGACAGACTGACTGATTCCCTTGCACATAAGCATTAATTTCACGTTGCAACCTAGCTACCTTAGGACCATTACTCCTATTAAATCGTTGATTAATCGCATCCCACAATTTCTTCGTCGTATCGATATGAACAAAGGCATCAACATATTCCTTAGATATAGAGTTTATCAGCCAAGAGGAAATCGTGTAGTCAATTTTAATCCATGCTTTGTAGTGAACAGAAAATAGGCGCAAGTTTAGGCAAGCTTCCATCCAGAAATTCAAGCTTACTTCTAGCACCTAAAGCTCTCTTAACCGATCTACTCTAGTTAAGAAAATTATTTCCATTTAGTTGAGCTCGTACTAATATCATACCTGGATGATCGACATTGTGAAGGTCCAGGATTTCTTCGATGGAATTGTTGAGAACCAAATCTTTGTCTGAATCATCACCTCTCTTTGGTCTCCGAACGAAATTCTGCTTATCGTTAGTCTCTTGTTCATCATCGTCTGTGCCAGTTTCTTCATCCCCGAGCGTTTCCCAAGGAATTCTCCTTCCTTTCGCCATTGATCGAAAAAAAATCTAAGATCTATTAGTAGAATTGTGTAAAGTAAAAAATCAGTTTGTAATAAAGCCACAACTTTTATACTAAGCTAAGAACTAAGAAACGTGTTTTTCTTATTCCACAAGATAACAACATTATATCTCAGCCATTGATTGCATGAATCCGACTCCGAATAACTGGAACATCAACGGCTACTGTTGTGTTGAGTGTGCTCACGTGGACTATGCCACGTGTCCAAGCATATATGTCTTCACACTTTGATCAATTTTGCATGCCCTGCATCGTCTCAAACCAAACTTGGATCTTGGTGGCCGACCAATAAAAGTCATTCCGAGCCGTTGAGAAGTGGAATAAAGAATTTCATTTTCATCGAGAAGAAGGTTACAATTAAATCAATAATTGCACCTACTCCTATTTTTAACCCTCCTTGCGAAGATTCTTGTATGGTTGAGTAAAAGTTTACAGCAGAGAAGTTCGATTGATATGGAGTACTTTTAAAAAAAAAAAAAAAAAAAAAAAACTTACAATGGATTTAAAAATATCATTGAGTTGACTGGGTCTCATTTATTTCGGAGAATGCCACTTGGTCTCGAAAATTAAATAGCTAGGACACAAATCATCAAGAATACTGAGAAAAACATATTTTATATAACCAATTTTATGTAAATCATAGGACACAAATCATCAAGGTATAAATGTTTCTGCATGTAAATCATAAAAAACTATTGAATATTCTTGTTTCATTTGAATATATTAATTTATATTCTACAATAAAAGAAGGGCATTATACTTTTATACATAAGTTCCAAATGTAATCCATTCTAACTTAGGTTTCTTCCTCTCCCAATCAAAAGTAAAAACAAACCCTATAATCTGGTACTAATTATTAATGATATGATTAGTGGGATTGTGATCTATCCCTAAAGAGAAAGAGAAGAAAACAATGTGATCTAATACAAACATGATATGAACTTTATTCCTTCAATTTCATTTTCAAGTAAATTAAAGTATGTCTGAATATGTGGAAGTCGAACTATAATAATTTTAAGAAAGATGAAATATTTATAAATGCCAAAGTATAAATATTTATAATAATCAATGTTATAAATGCCAAAGTATAAAATTATTTTATATGAATTAAATATGTGATTTACATGCAGAAACATTTGTACCTTTGCTCGAGGCGTATATGGTATTATTGTACCGACTTAAAATAGAGAAGATAGGCCTACCTGTTTGGGCTTACCTTTGGTTTTAAAGCTTCAATAAAAAGCGTCGATATTACGGCCCGCAGCGGCAGCCCATTTGCTTTCCTCTCTCTCTCTCTATATATATTTTTTTGTTTTTATTTTTGTGTGTGGGTATTTTTCTATTAAATAAAATTGATTTCAACCCACGCATAAACCCTCCCGCGAATTCTCAACACAAGTTCCTCACTTCCAAATTCAGCAAACCCTTTGCTCCTCCGCCGCGCGGCCGGATTCGAGCTTCGCCTACTCTCATTCTGGTAAGTAATTTCTCTAAAATAATTGCATTTCAATTTTGGATTTACTTGAGTTGTGTACGCTTAGAAATGTGTAGTTTGTAGCGGGACGAACTTTTGATGTTGTTATCATGAAATTTGAGCGATAATTGTTTAGTATTTAACTCTTTTCTTCATAATCATGACTCATGAGCTCAAATTTTGGATTGACTGCACCTTCTACCTTTTAGACGCGATTGATTGCTTTCTTCATACTGACGTGCTTACATCTGTATAAACTGTTGATTAAATTTTTGATTGGTAGATTGCATCTGTATAAATTGTTGATTATGTTATGATGAGCTTTGGGTGATAGAGGTGTAGGATTTAATCCGTCGATTCGTAACCATGTGTTGGAATTTCCAAGTTGCTTTGAGTTTCTTAAGATTTTAATTAAAGTGCATTTTACTCTGTAAACTGTTCTTGTATACACTTTTCCTTATATACTGATCATCTTTGGGTAATAAGAGCGAGGTGAAGAATTTTGATTGAGCATGTATAGTTAAAGAATGTGGTATGATCGGTGTAGATTTAGAATTTTGCAAGCCTATCCTCTCAGTTTTGGTGTGATTTTTGTTGTCTTCATGTTTTAGTTATTTGAAAGTGAAACTTGATAAACAGTTATTTCAGAGAGCAGATTTTGTGATGAAAGGCCCCGATAGTTTATCAGCGCGGTTCAGAGAGTGGGGCAATAGGCCTAGTGTGGCGATTTTCTGGGCTGTTGTTGGCTGTGCGTGCAGCTTCTGTTGCCCCTTTTTTCTAGGTTTGGAGAAGTGGCAAGCCGTTGGCGATCTCAGCTATGTTCGACTGATGATTATGCTTCTTAGCTGCGCTGCTGCGGCTGCAGTTTATCGTGTAGGATTTCTGCTCAGGTACCATGAGATTATGCGGGAGAAACCTACTCTGTTTGGAATGATATTGGGGACGTTAATCTCTGGTACGATTAACGCTGCCTTTGGTGTTATCTTCTTCGACTGGGGCACTTGGCCCAATGTGGTGGGGCTGGAGCTGTTGGCCGTGGCTGTCTTTGGGATGCTGGAGATGGCAAGGCCCTTCACTGACTTCTACTTGCTCCGTTTCTTCTTGTGTCTCCCGGTAATTGCAGCTCTTCGTCGTCATGATTGGAATTTTGTGGACCTCGGCTGGCCCGTGCTCGCTGTGCCTGTGTTGGCATTCTTGCTCCTCATGTGGAGGGAGTTCTTCCTAAGCCCTGTTGAGGACTACACGACGCTACCGGACCCGACCCGGAGCTCGCCCTCGACAGGCCTCAGGTGTTGGTGGAGCTAGAAGGAGTACGAGAAAAGGACTAGGAGCTAGCTAGTAATGTAGTGAATTTAGATTCTTGTTGTGCAGTTTCCTACTTTTGCAAAGTGAAATCTTGAGAGTTGGTTGTTAAATAATCAGGAATTTGAGGCTGCAATTTGTTAATCTTTTAGCCTCTATTTTACGGTTTGTTTCTGGTTCACACAATTTTTGTGTCATGTGCAGTGCAGGTATCGTCATTCTCGAAAACCTTATTTACAAGAAAACTAGTAACGCCATCCGATGCAATGCACGTGAACCATTATAGCTATCTACATCTAAATTCTATTCAAGATTCTATTTTTAATATAGTAAATATTATAAATCAAATTTTAAATTTAACTGAGAATATATCTAAAATATGTTTATATAAATAAATAAATAATTTCGTATACAAACATATATAAAAATCAAATAAATCTAAATCATTTTTTGAAATTCTACTTTGTATATATTAAAGATAACTAAGGTTTCACTTAGAAAAAATTATATAAAATGATCCAACATAATTTACTTTATTTTAGCCGCATTAAAAGTTACTAGCGTTACAAAATCATGTAACTAAAAAACATTAAAACTAACGTCTATTTATTTTTCTTAAACACATAAAAACAGAAGCAAAAAAAGAATGAAGAAAATAAAATCAAAATAGAAAACAAATCAAAGAAAAGAAGCCGATTGCTAAAAGAAGAGAATCTTTTTCATAAAAATAAATAAATTTAAATGATCTATTTGTCTTGAATTCATTTTGTATGATTTTTACATCAAATTAAAGATCTTTGGTTTAAGATGGATAATGTATACTTTTTCATGAATCAAATATGAAGATTCTTCAAAAGAATCAAATCAGCAAAATGAGAAGAGAAAAGAGATTTTGGTGAGAAAAATTTCGATGAAAACTATTAACAATAACATCACTTATTTATTGTTAAATTGCCAATGAAAAATCTTGGTTTCTCATAGCATCTTGAAGCCCAAACTATCGCCCAACCAATTAAACCAAAATGAGGGAGTATTAATTTCTCTCTCGTGAGGCAGCTGCAATTCATAGTTCACGAGTGAAAAACTACATGCATTAAAAAAGCGTGAAAAAAAGTGGTTCAAATAACTAGAGGCACAAAAGCTAGGTGTTGATTCTTTCTCAACCTCAATTTTCCCAACAAAAAGTAAAGCATCCGTGAATTCCCAGTTTGAAAATTTTGAATATAAATGGTTTAACTGTATACATTATCCATACAAACAAAAAAACTAATTGATGCCCAACATCAACTCGATTACTGTTACTATCTTTTTTATGAGAAATCTTGAATTGTATTTGGTTAATGGCAAACTTCTGTTGTTCAATTGAGCTGGAGCCTCGCACCTTGAAGCAAGGCCAACTTGATCATGCCAGAGTAAGTGGCACATCATTTAGAATCCTCTTTTTTTTTTTTTCCAATTAATTTTGTGATTGACAAAAATATATATGACTTTGAAATACGATAGATAATATGAGATTGAGAACCTTCAAATGTCTTCGTTTGTATTTTGCTATAATTAATAAACAAGATTTTTACGTGTTTGATGCAGGGAATTGCTGTTGATATTGTTCAGACAAAGGAACCAGATGAAGCATCAACCATGTTTACCGAGGTTTGATTTGTAACTTATTAATTCTTTTCTTTCAAGAAATGGGTTTAAGGTAAATTTCAAATTATATATAGTAAATAAAACAACTTTTATTCTAATTTGCAACTACGATTTTTGCAATTGTGGCTCAAGCCATTTTTCTGATGGACAAAAAATCTGACTCATTACTAATTTTTCTTACGTGAACTTAAAAAATTCCATGTCAAACAATGTTGTTTCTCACAAAAAATCGATGATGAGTCACATTTCCGTCTGCCGGAAAAGTTGCGTGAGCCCCAATTGCAAAATATTTAGAGTTCAGGTATTTAATTGCCAATCTCCAAAACTCGTGTTGTAATTGCATTTTTGGGTATAGTTCGTGATTTAATTAACAATTTTTCCTAAAAAATTTAAAGTATATTATTTGATTATGATGATATTGGTACGTAACAATCAATTTCTAAGGCTCTAAATCAACAAGGTAGTTGCAAGAAGTTGAAATATAGTAATCAAGTGAGGTTGGTGATTGCATTGGTCCCTTAACAAATAGAATTAAAATAGAGTTCTGCATTTTTAATATAAGAAAATGACGGAATTAAAGACGGAAATAACAAAACTATAGACCGGTCAATAATTGAGAAATAACGACGAAAACACAATCCATCGTTACATTTATCCATCGTTAATGTGGTGGTAAACGAACGTCAAATTTGTCAATGAAAAATTCAGTCGTTTCCGTCGTTAATTAGCGACAGAATATTCCGTTGCTCGAGCGTTGATCCAAAGCATTTATGCCTACGGAGAGTTCCGTCGTTGAATATTAACGACATAAACTTTCCGTCGTTGTCTCCGAGGATGACACCAAATCACCAACTCCTACGGAGTAATTAATTTTGTAGAAATTTTAGAATACAAAATTCATATATTTATTTCAATAATTGTATAAGTTAAGAAAAACCAAAGTTCAGTAATAAGTTATAGATTTATATGATTATATCGAACTAAGCCATTAAAATATATGGGGCATTACACGAACAAATCTGTTTACTTATAACCCATTTCACGTGTGTGCTGAGTATTAATTATTGCGATATATGTGATATAACTAATTATTCTTACAAATTATATTTATAAGTTTAAATATATTAGCAAGTATATAAAGTGATTTTTCATTGAAATTCGACGGGTTAATTAGATACTAGTTAAACTTTAATCTACCATTATATAAGTTGCCTACTTAATACTATCTACTATCTCCACTATAATCCATAGCTGCAGGGGCTGGAAGAGGTGGTGGGACTTAAAGAGCCGGCGGTAGTGGTGACAGTTTCAGGTGAAAATCCGCCGGAGAAAGCGGCGGCGGACGGCGGCAAGGAAGAGATTACTGTGGAGACTTATTGCCAATGCTTAGTAGTGGAATCATCACCCGAGTGTAGGGATATTAAAGAGCCCCTCTCTGCCCCTTTTTGAGGCTTCGTCTACTAATTAATTTCCTATAATTCATCTACTCATCGACTTTGAAACTCTTGATGGTATCTCTTAATTAATCCTCACATACGACTACTATATATAGGAGAATATATATGATCACATATGTGTGACAATGGATTTGGAAATTTTATGAATTTTATATGCCTAATACTAAAATTAAGCTCTTGAAAATTTTATGAATTTTATATGCCTAATACTAAAATTAAGTTGTACAAACAAATTAGCAAATGCAAGTTTGATTTTTCAATTAAAGATTATACACGTACGTTCTACATAGGCCAGAAAATAATATTTTAAATTCATTCACATTCTACAAAAGATTTAATCTTACATCCAAGAAAAATCCCAAAGAAAGCAAAACCTCGAAAATCTTGAGGATCGGAAAATGGCACATTGTGTTCCAATAAATCAACTAGTTGATGCAGCGTGAATGCGTGGAACAGGAAACACGAACGATGGGGATAAAATTCGTTTATTCAATATCAAAAGCTACTCTAAAAAAACGAGATTACAAGGATTAAATACTAACCCTAATCTCAAAGAAACGAGAAATTACAAAAAAACCCAACAAAAAATCCGAAATTGCGAAAAACCCCCAAAAAACACGAAAACTGAAAAATAACCCTCTAAACGATGGAATTTGGCCGTAGAACGCCTTCAGTCATGGCATAGCGATGAGTATTGCTCGGAAGGCCGTTTCCAATCAAAAAACACTGGGCTCACGCCGAAAACGGAGACTTCCGAAAATTCTTCGGGTGATCCGCGCGACGCAAGAATTACGCCGCGACTAGCGCCGCATCACTAGTCATCCTCAATAATATACAAGTGATTTTTTTCCCCCTAATTCTTGCCAAATGCTTTTCCACAAAACATTAATTCCCAACTTTGATAGCGGACTTTTCCACTACCATTATCCGGCAAAGAAACCTTTATACCCTATCACTTATATTATGCCACTTCCTCCTAACCCACTAACTTTTGCACCAATGGGGACTTTCTTTCTCCATAAACTAGTTCTCCAAATGGAGCTTTTATTTTTAATGATAGGATGACCAGATAAAAATAATTTAAGTTAATTCATTGTTTATTTTGATGGATTGACGATCGCTGAGTATTGAATTTATTAGACAATCTTATCCTTCAATAATCACATACTTTATCAATCTATCTTATCATAAAAATTAAACGCCTTTTATGCCAACGATTGGGATGGCTGATCAATGTCCAGAAGGTTCTCCGGTGAGCATTTGCACAAGTTCTTCAGAGGTTGTGATGAAGTATGCATGTGGTGAGTATGTGAATCAGTGAACATATGAGAGCTGAAATTTGAAGATGGAGCACTATAACTTGACTCAACACGTTTGTACTCTCTTCATGTGTTGGTCCAACTATTTTAATATTCTTTTTTCTTAGTTTATTCTATTTTTCGAGGAGGAAATGATAGGAAAAGGTGGGGATGAGACAATATGATCATTTTGAGTTGGAGTTTAGTCCTAGTTACCAACTACATTTGGCAACATATATATATATATATGAAGTTTAGTCTTTCTTTATTTATTTCGTCCGGCAATTCCAGTAAAATACAGATGAATTCGGTGCACTCTATTACCAATGTATTTGGTGGAACTAGTAGAGAGTGCGTGTGATGCACACAATTTATAAAATTTATATTACAGATTATATATTATAGGCAAGTAATTGCAATAAATTTCACAATAAACACAATTAATATTGAGAAATTTGAAAAACAACAATTATTTATGTGATGCTTACACTAATTCATATCATGTTTAGCATAAAACTAGACTTATAACTGGGTCCAATTATGTCGCGTCTGCTACAATCAAAGTCAAGTTTAACACTAATTTATTTCGAAAGCAGTACTCAGTACGTGGTTGAAAAATTCTAATATTACACCAATATTTGTATATTATTAAAGCTTTTTAAAATTCATCGTAATACCTTGATTCAGTTTGTCATCATGATTAACATTTTCAAAATAGAAAGTAGCTAAATTGTAAAAGAAACTAATAACTACTATATATTTATATTTCAGAAAGTAGCTAGGGTGAGGATCAACTAAAAACCCTTCTCATTATGTTAATTAGAAATCAACATCAGACTGATAATCAAAAAGCATTTTGTGATGCGTTAAAAAGCATCAAAATAATAAAAGTATTATTTAACACGTAAAAAACATTGTACAAATAAAACATTATCGTGTGAGTAAAATAATACGTCAAATTTGAAAGATCAATTTGGAGCATCCATTAATCAAGATCAACGAATAAAATCGATTCATAATTAACAGAATGGGGAGGGTTTCTATTTGATCCCCTCCCTCGTAAAGTATATTGATAAATATAGATCTTACCAAAAGAATTCATATATTTCATTAGAGATCATATCTGTTGTACTCTTTTATTGCAACTAGTAGAGAGTCTGCGCGTTGCACACAATTCATAACACCTATACTAATAAATTATTAGAGTTAAATAATTTTAATCGTAATAAATTTTTATCAATTACTACTAATTAATTAGTTAAAGTTTTGGCTTAATTTGATTGTTACAACTGGTCTACATCAATTGATCCCGTAAGTAGAAGTCGTAATATGATCGAAGTTGGTTAAGTTTATTGATTTATAAATGAATAGATAATTGTAACTCTTATATAAATAGACGCACGAATTTATAAATAAATATGCAATTATATTCTTATATCAATAGGTAATTCTTATATAAATAGGTGATTAGTAATTTATATAATTATCCTTAAAATTAAATACTACTATAATAGGGATATATTAGGCAATTCATATATTTTGTTACCAAGGCTCTTTTAGTATTAGTATAGATATATTCGTGCTACTATATGATAATATATGTTAGGATTTAGTTTTTTTTATATAAGGAAAATATGCATCTTAACATTTGATAATTTAAAACTTTTAGGACTGAAAATGTTACATGCATGTCTTCCTCTATTGATCATTTAATAAAAATTTCATACAAATGGACAGTAGAAGATCTCGTTTGGCTTTGGACTCTTTTAACAAAAAAGTTATAGCGGTAGTACTTGTTCTTTAATTTGACAATCCAAATTGAGCAAAATGCAACAATCAAACAAATTATTGCGTTACTAAAAATAATATATACTCTCAAAAAATAAAATAGAAAACCTATAAACTCAATCACTAACTAGTTTACATAAAGTTCTTGAAAAAATAAAAAACATGGGTACACACATTAATTCACACTAAATCATCAGAAATGAAGGGACGTGTATCCGATGTAGATGAGATCTCACTTTTACCACTTGCCCACGTGTAATCAATGTCTGAAATCATCATAGGCTTCACTTCATAGTGACTAATTTCTTCACCTTCATCTCTCACAGTTGAAGGCATTTGAGATATCCTAATACTTTCCAACTCCGTTGCCACTTCTCTCATACTTGGCCTCATTTTCCCCTTGTGATTCAAGCACCTCTCCGCAATTCTCGCAACCGCAAAAACCTCTTCCCTCCCGCCTTCCTCCGCCACCCGGGCCTCGAGGATCGTGTCGAGGTTACTGGCTCCCATCGAGGCGAGAAAACGAGAAGCTAGGTTCCTGTCTCCTTCCGTCATATCCGTAGATATCGGCCTCCGCCCAGTCAGAAGCTCGGCCAGAACCACTCCAAAACTGTACACATCGCTCTTATCTGTGAATTGACTCGTCTGGAAATACTCTGGATCCAGATACCCAAATGTCCCTTTCACTAAAGTGGTCAAGTGGGTCTGATCCACTGCAACCACCTTGGAAGTCCCGAAATCCGACACTTTTACAACATACTTTTCATCCAGAAGGATGTTACTCGATTTGACATCCCTGTGAAAGATAGGGACAGAAGATGCAGAGTGCAAGTACGCCAGTGCCCCTGCAATATCTGCCGCCATTTTCAGACGCATGTTCCACGATAGCGAAATTTCGGCATTTCGGCCATGAATGAGATCGAAGAGCGTCCCGTGGGAGACGAACTCGTACACGAGGAGAGGGACCTCGGTCGCCAGACAACATCCCAACAGTCTGACCACGTTCCTGTGATTGATCTGCGACAGTATCACAACCTCGTTTATCAACTGCTCCAGTTGATCCTCGTCGACGAGCTTCAGTTTCTTGATAGCTACGATCTTGCCATCGGATAACATTCCTTTGTAGACAGTGCCTTGCCCTCCTTGTCCGAGGATTCGGCTCTGGTTGAAGTTGTCGGTGGCTTTCTCCAACTCTTTTGCAGGGAAAAGTTTGGTTCTTTCAAGTGTGCCTTCATTTGTTTGATGCTGTAAGAGAAGATGTTCGAAGAATTTCTCTTTGTCTAATCTCTTTTTTCTTTTCTGCATTGTCTTACGTAGAAAAAATCCCATAGCGAGTAATAGTATAAATCCTACTCCAGCACCCAAACCTACACCAAATTATCATCCATTAAAAGGTACATAAAAAAAATGAATAAATTAAACAAAAAGAAAAGAAATTGATTTCTCTAATTAATTTGTAATGTTACAATTAGACCACGGCAATTTTAACTTTTGTAATTATGAATTTTTAGTTCAAGTTTGTTCCATATATACCAACAAAACGACCACATTTTATAGTCCCAAACTGGGGATGTTTTAATCCGGAAATGATCAAAAAGTTGTGTTGTAATTGCAATGCTTCAAACATAGTGTGGAAATTATAATTGATTTTATAAACCTTGTGTTACGTTTTGACTGCTAACCCTAATATGCAAAAATGTTAAAACTAAGATATGTTACCTATGGAGATGTTGATAATTGTAGACGGCGGCTGGCGAGTGCAACCGTTGCCGTCTTTCAATCCGTCGCCACCATATCGTTCCCGACACTTGCAGCTAAAACTTCCCGGAGTATTGGCGCAATCCGCGTTGGCATCGCACGGGCTAGTTTCACTATCAGCGCATTCATTAATATCTACACGTAACGAAAACAAGAAAAAAAAAACCTATTTAAATTAAATTATCAATAATGTCTGTGTGACATATCAATCCTCTATATATATATATGTATCAATGTATGTCTATAAGAAATGGGGAAATGCACAAACCTTGGCATCCCGGTGCGAGGTAAGGATTGCCTTGGTATCCTTTGGAGCAGTTGCAGAGGTATCCTGCAACGTTGGTATCGAAATCAACGCAATCAGTGTTACCCTGGCACGCGTAAGTGGTAGGGTTTCGTGTGGCTTCAACACAGCTCTCCGCCCCGATCTTCCAGTCGAAGATCACCGGCGGCGTGTTTCTGGCGGCCCAATTATTGGTTAGGAACATTGTGGAATTATTTAGGTCGTTCAAACGGTATGTAAAATTGGAGGTGACCTTCTCTCCCACAAAGGCATAGCTTGTAGAGAATAGCTTGTTGGTTCTCCATGTTCTATGTACGTCAGTCAAATTTACATACAAGTTTGTGGTGCCTGCATTTCAGTTTTCATGTGAATTAAATGATAGAGAAAGATAATCTATTATTTTGTAATTTTTCAATTAGTTATAAGAAGAATAATTAAATTGGAAGTCATTGTGAAATTTACTCCTCACCATTGAATATAAATGAGACACTTTTGATATGAAAAAATGATTATATCGGCAGGCATATATAAATCTATATCAAGATTTGGTTATTGACTCATCCAAATATATATAAGGCACCCAAATACTACTAAGTAAATGGATTTTTATTACCACATTCATTATACACATTACACCTTAATTTCCGAAATTGGTATTAAAAAATGGTCGGAAAATTAATGTTTCGTGTACAAACATGATGTATTACCAAAGAAAAATAATAGAAATTAAAATGATGGCCTTTTTAATTTATTGTTAAGCAAATTTACCCTCCTCATTGACAATGTTTTTAAAACCGGACCGGACATCGAACCGGTCATTTGAATGGTTTATTGGGTCACTGGTTCGACCGGTTCGAACCGTTTCAAAAAACCGGATGATCTGTTATTTTTTAATTTTTTATATGGATGATATGTTTACCTTAAATTATATAAATATTAAGAATATACCATTAATATGATAATTTAAATCAACTTTTAAATTTCTATGCAT
>JAYJMF010000028.1:652129-669006 GCA_036873715.1 Salvia sclarea
CTAGGATCCAATCTCATCCCTTGATCTTGATTGATGGATGGTCAAGATTGATTCTCCATATTGATGATGCTTTCGTAATTTATCATATATCAGATGGTTATATATTTTTTAGATAATTCTGGGTATATATAAAAGCATATCAACTATTATTACATATTTTGTGAATTAACCTCCCAATTTTATTGGATTTACGAATGATTTGTTTTAATGAAAGACATGTTATCCAATATTGCAAATCAATAATACCAAGACCTTTATTATTCAGATTATAATCCTCAATAATCAATAAGAGAGAGAATAACTTCACAAATGTTATATAGGTTTTTGAGTTCTAGATGTAAAAGAATTGAAAGTGTATGTATTTAATTGCCAAGATTCAGAGGTTCGTGTTATAATTGCATTTTGGGGTAAAATTGATGATTTATTTGGCATCTTTTTTACAGCTGGAAGATGACGTGGCTTTGACGTGTCACTTAGTAAAGCCACCTAGGATTAGAAAGACGCCATGTCATTTTTCTGTTCGTCGAAAAATCGCATGAGTTCTAATTGAAAAAAAAAAAAAAAGAGTTCATGTATTTAATTTGCCAAAATTTAAAAATTATATTGTAATTATAATTTTGGATAAAGTTTGTGATTTGATTGACATTTATGCCCTTTTTATTCAAATAGAAAACTCATTTGACATTTCAAATTGCAAATGAAAAAATATTAAATTAATGAACTTCTTTCGTACCAGGGGACCCCCTGGGATTTGGGGAAAAAAAAACAAGGGTATTTTTGTAATTATATATATATTAATTAAAATAATATTTTTTCTATATATTATTAATTTTACAATTTTTCATAAATTTATACATTTTTCCATAAATTCAAACATTTTTCTCTCCCAAATCAAATTTAGTTATTGTTGTTTTTTTATAAAAATTTAAATTTTTTGCTAGCTTTGTTTATATTGATAAATATAAATTTTTCATATGGTTGAGTTTGAATTAGAATTTACTATGGACAAATTAATTAGTTGTGAGAATAAAAATTGAATTTTGTAAAATAATTGAAACGTATAAGTATTTACACGAAGAGAGATGAATATGAGATATATGTGATATGATTTCCTTTCAAATTTGTAGATGATGAAATAATTATTTAAAACAATCATGTAAAAATATTATTTATATAAAAACTCATATTTTAAATATATTTTTAAAAATAGCATGTAAAAGCTCAAGTGTTCAATATATTTTTCAGAATATAGAATACATGGGCCTAAAAAATTCGACCCAATTGATAAATTTTTTGGCCTCCTTAAACCAAAAGTCTGACTACGCCCCTGTTCGTACCTATTAATTTTCAAATATATAAAAATCGTTGATTTTCTTTATCAATAAGCCATTAGAAACAATTTTACGTTTCAAAGTAATTCAGGATCTTAGTACCTTCGTTAATAAAATCGATTTCAATTTAAAAGTTGGCATCATAAAATCGATTTCAATTTAGAAGTTCTTGATGCACATTGGCCCATAACTGAAGTTGGAATGAAGAAGAAAAGCAGCCAAAAAGCAACAACATTATATCTTTATGTGACAATGAAGCGTAGCTTAGTTGATAGGATGCTTCACCTCCAACCAATAGGTCAGGGGTTTGAGCCACCTCATGGGGGGAAATGAGGAACTATAATAGATCATCTTTTATCAAAAAAAAAAGAGAAAACATTATATCTTTTTGTACAAACAATTCTCCAAATTCACATTCTTTTTAATTAAAACTATATTTATCTACCATAGCCATGAATAACGGCCCATAGCAAAACAAACCAACAATATATGCTACTATCTCACTTTCTGCATCTAGATTTCAAGATTGTATGATAAATGGACTGACATAATGGAAAAAGTAGCTTCACCAAGAATTAAGAGCGAACCTCTAGAGATCTGCCATTGAGCTCGTATTATCCAATCAGATGTTCCACCATTTACGTTTTTCCATATTCTTTGCAAGCTCATTAGCCATCTCTGCGAAGTTCTGAGCACCATTCTGTAGCTCTTCGGTCCGCAGGCTGAGTTTCTGGTTTGAAACAAGACACGAATCATATATAACATGTTTTTTGTCGCATGTATGAGCTAACGAATGACCAGTTTCAATGCAACACAATGGTGCATATATTTGGACAAATATCAATATCTTTCACTAAAATTCTGCAATTCATAATATGTGTGGAATTTATCAAACATTTTCTTGAAGTAGATTACCTCAAGTTTCTCTCGGCGTTCCATAAGTTTATCCCTTGCTTGTGATGCTGCACCTGCTGCATCCTGAAACAAACTAAACAATCAGACAATGCAATTCCTCAATCAATCTTTTAGCCTTACACAAGCTATTTGAAGGACAGTTTACCCCGGTGTGCCTATATTTTGCAATGATTTCTTCAGTTGTACGTGCTGTTGGTTTAGTATAACTGGAACTACCTTCGAATAATTTATCCCGCTCAGTTCCTGCATCTGCATAATCAGGAACAAATGTTAAAGGTCAGTAAGGCATAAAACCACCATCCATGATGAGAAATTTGTTATGTTAACCTTTAGAGCCACCAGTGCTCTTTTGTGAAGACGATACATAAGGAACGGGTTCTTCTTCGATAACAAGGTCATCTGCAAATAATTCACTTTTACGAGTATAATTGATTTACATTTTCTTTCACTATTCTTTAACATTTAAGGTAGCAACATGCTTTACAATGGGTTACAACTCACTCACCTATTTGAAGTTCCAAGTCTTCGAAATTAAAGGGTTCGGAGAATGGAAACCTTGAGAATATAGATTCTAAATGTGCAATCACCATTTCACGCCCTTGTGCGTTATTCATATGTTGCTCTTCCTTATCACCTTTCAAACCCTTTATCAGATTATTCACAAACCCAGGCAGCGCACTCTGTTCATGGAAAGAAACGAATTGTTTAAGAGTTCAGGTAATAAAATCTATCAACTGATTGTGTTGATGAGTCACCTCTGCCTTCTTTTGATTTTGGAAGTAGTTAACATCAGCATCTGCAGCTGCAGCAAGGACTTCATCATGTAGGCAAGGTAACGGCTTACGTGTCCTAAAAAAAATAGCTTCTTGTCAGGGCTAATTGGAGAGAGAGAAGGATTGGTTGTCATTCTCTTTCTTTTTGGAGGGGGGAAGGGGGGAAGTGGAGGAGGAAAGAAGACCTGAATTCATCCTCATACGCCATTAGAGATACAAGAGCAAATTCACATCCATTGACCTAGAAAAGTTACAAATTAAGTACCCAGGCAAATCGAGATTCAAATTGCTGACACATAATTTAATGTCCTCAATACTGGATACTCGAAAATGTTGGTTTGCATTGCAATATACTACACTAAAGCATGTCCACAACTGGGATGATATAACAAAATTAAAAGTGAAATATGAAGCTGAGGGGAATTCTGGAATTAGAATTTGGAACTTTGCAGTTTCAGGATGAAAATCTTAGTAACGCCGTGTCAAAAGGTGCATAGAAATGCATAATCACATCAAAAAGAAAATTTGCCTTCTGTTTATTAAATACATCAAAGTAATATCTTCAACATGGCCCCTCACATGATGAAATCAATCAGTTCGCAACACTCTGAATTTAATATTCAGTTGCACAACAATATTCTATTTAACCAGGAGCTAGAAGAAGATGCAGGAAAGCAGGGTTCAACAGCGATCCAACACTATGTTTTGTTTAACTTCAGCTAAACAACTGTGCAGGAATATGTTTTGTAGAAAACTTCTTTTAGATGCAGGCGTAACAAACAGAATTTTATAGGAACAGAAAGAAAATAATTCCACTTATTAAGGAAAATATATGCAATAAAGTAAAACCTAGGGGCAGATATTTTCTGTAAAGGAACCAACCAGGGTAATCAGCCCTTTCTCAGAAGCACTGATTGTCTTATCCATTTTGTTCTTGAAGTTCCACCTTAGTATTGACATCAATGAGGTCTTATCCAGCAGTTGAAGATCTGGTAAAGACCTAAAAGATACAAACTATTATTTCTGCATCCAAAGAAGCGAGAGACAGTAGAATAATTCTCAAGTCTTTTTTTTTTGGATAAATTAATGCAGAAATTTAAAGGCCGCGTCACAGAGGACTCGAACCCGAGACCTTTGAATGATATAACTAATAAACCATTGAAACATTATCCTAATCTTTTAACATTAAATTTAATATGTTCACACCCCCTCACAAGGTGAAGCTGGTAACTTACTTTGTAGTTTGTAGTAAAGCTTTGCATACGGATATCTCAAATTAAATAACCACCACATCAAAAAATTTAAGCTTTTAAGAGTATTATTATTTTAAAATTTAATCTAATATCTCTAAGATCTTTGAACTTTAAATTTGTAGTCCAGTATGAGTTGGCAACTCCTAGCACATCATTTGTACTTCACTACCACAATAAGTGTGTGATGTTCAGACATCACCAGTTAAATAGGTGACATAGAGTATCTCCAAAATTCAAGACAAATCCAAGTAATAAAATTGATATTGTCAGCTGTATTTTCTTCAAGCCAATAGACCAATCTGTATCGCCAGCTTTTATATAGTACTGATTGCAATAGGTTCATGACTAATCTGCCCTGAGTCAAAGATTTACTCTACATGACAGCAAGACTTTAGTAGAGAATTTTAAATTCCCGTGTGCCTAACTTTATAAATATTGTTGGTAACTAATTTTATTATCCCTATCTTGAAAGAAGCATCTTAGACTGAATGCAGATTAATTTTATTCCACAATTAATTGGAAATACGGTGAACAAATTATCGTGTGCCCATTGAATTAAATATGGAAATTTTTACATGCTTCATTCATATTCCGAATCTTAGTAGTAAACACGTGACAAAAATGAAAAAAGGTAGGCCATCAACGACCTATTCTATCTATTTAGAAAGATTAACTGTAAAAACGAATCAAATTTTGTAATCTGAAGAAATCAAAGATGTGCTTGCATGTGCATATGTATACAAGTGAGTAATTTTTTTTTCAATTCAAGCAGAAGCTCCTGGTAGGTGGTTTGGGACTCCGGAAGGGGAAGGAGAATAGTTACTTGGTGTAGTGGAATTATTTCTCTACAATAACTTTCAAACCTTATAGCGTGGAGTGAGCCAAACCCCTGAGAAATGAAGGGAGCGGAAGTTTTGTCACTCCTATCCCGTTACCATCTGGCCCAGTTCCCCTTACCAAGCACCCCTTAGCAACCAAAATCCTATCATTTTCCATTAAAACTTGTCTTTTTTAAGGATGTAATATGACTTAGTTATGATCAACATGCAGTAAATGTAGGTAACCCAAACCAGTGCTGCTAAGAGATGTATATAAAAGCCTACGAAAGATTAATCCTTCTCAATATTTTTTCATAGAATTGATTAAAACAGCTATCAATGGCAATTGGCAAGAGAGTTTCCCAAAGTACCTTATATCAATTCTGCCACTATTAGTCAAGCATAATGCCAGCATTTTTCTTCCAAAACTCCATTTTCATTTAAAGCTAAGCTATCTTATATTATATCCTTTTATTATAAAGTACCTCTCAGGAGAACTGTTTCCAAACACTAGCACTTGAAGCATTTTAACTACATCCAATCAAATTAAACCATGTAGTTCATACTTGAATGTAAAAAACAGAGTCTGGCTTGGTATTAAATCAGCTATAAATTTCAATGAAATCAGTGCACCTAAGAGGGTATCATGGCCTAAAAGAGTCAGATTATATGCAACAGAATTAAGATAATAACCTTAGCTCAATTTCTCCAGTTTGATAGAATACTACCATTCCATATCTTTCTTCATCTCTCTTGATAATTGTAGTCCAGGAACACTGTCTCCCAAGTTCCATTTTGTGGACAGCATTGTTATCCCCCTGAAAGATCAAGATTTTTTTATATGGTGTGAAAGAAAATTCTTACATTAAGAGAGAATCAATTGAGAAAGACAAGCACCTGAATCAAAGACTGTAAAGTGTACAAGTAGAAGGCTTCCTCACAACAAAGTAGAATCTGAGATGCCATCATCTTGTGCTCTAAATTAGGCTCCACCGCTTCAGCATTTTGTAAACCACTCTGATTCTGATGACTGACTTGTGAAGCCTCGCTCTGAGCTTCAGCATGTTGGTCTGCACTCAAAATTAAAGAACATATAAATATCTGAGTCTGAACTACTGCATAAAATTGTAAGCAAGGAGCACACTTGCCTAAAATACACATGCTTATTCCAATAGATTTTTCTTTTGGATATGTTGGCTGTGAACTGATCATATTGCCTGTGGAACAATCCATCAAGACCATCTGAGCATCTCTGGTCAGGACAAACACAATCTCTGAAGCACATGCACTTTCAGCTTCATTGTCAGATTTCTCTACCCGGTCATGACGAGTTGGAAACATTCGAACAGACAGAGACGTGATAGGAGATTTTGAGTTAGAGATACAGTCTGTAACAAATAAAACTGAAGCTGAACTGGTATCGAGCACTGCAATCTGTAATAATTAAAGTATAATTTTAGATTGGAATTTACACGTCAGGAAGCAATTATTAGTTCAATAATATTAGTATATACAGTTCTCACCTGTCCACATTCAAATCCAGCAACAAGTCTGACTCCAGAAGTAGCAAATTTTAAGGCGCACACAGGAGAACTAAGGGTGGAATATATGGTAGAAGAATGGTTTCCCTCTTGAGGTTGGTAATGGTGAACTGTAGATAAGGTACATGATGTTCATCATATCTTTGAAGAGATTCTCTATGAGATAAGCTACTGGAATATATGGTAGAAAAGTACCTTGTTGTTTTGTTTCAGTTACGATGGTAACAGTTGCTTGATTAGAGCTTCCTTGTAGCTGATAAAGTAAAATCTGCACAGAGAAATAAAAAATCTAGTAGAATTATCTCTCATCTTTTGTGAAGCTACTGACAAACAAAATTTTAGATTGTTTCTTACCAAACCAGATTCATTGCCAATAGCTAAGGTTAAGTTTGGAGAATACAAATCCAATGCTGATATTGGAGCATTAGCACCAGTAATTTCAATACCCTTTACCTGCAAGCATATGGGACAGGAATGTGCGTCTGAGTTGCAGTATATAGAGAAGTCCCGATTCCATTCGTATAATTGACAGTCAATAATCTACTTACCTCAAATCCTAAAACAGAAACAAGTGACAGAACAGGCAAACTGGCATCCCAGATTCGTACAGACCCATCATGATATCCTCCTATATAGATTCTCTCAGCACTATAAGATTCAGTTGTAGACATATAAGGAACACCACCTCTCAGAGGCCACTTTGCATTTCCACCCGTAAGCATATTATCTAGATGCTGCTTTGTAGGGGAAACTGCCTAATAAAACCACTGATCATTAAAATGGAAATAATAGAAAATAACGGTAGTACTAGTACCAGTAGTAATGCTCGTAAATCAAGAATGATATCTGGTACCTTTGAGAGTGCACCAAGAATATTCCCCTCTGAACCCAACATATACAGCTTACCCACAGTCATAAATGGTTCCACGGTGGGTATAATTGAATTATACTCTGAGGCATGCACAGAATTATTCTTTCCTCTCTCAGACTTTAACATAGACAGTGAAGCATATTCATAGAAATGCAATTGCCCGGGACTGGTCAAAACAAATAATGATGTCCCATTACTGTGTTCTGCCTTATAACTGTTTGATATTACAAGAAGATCTGCAAAAGATCCATGGAGGGTAAGGTCAACACGGTCAATGCACTTCAATCTTGCCAACCCAGAAGACCAGTCGAGGTCAAGGATCTGCAGTTCCGAAGCAAACTTTTACCGAATTGATATATTCAATACTAGAATGAAGGACAATTTGGCAATTATTTGAATTATTTAAAATACTTTGTGAATAATAAGTAACAAATTTACAGGAAGAGAGAGACATGGACCAGAGACAAGTTTGTTTGAAATTAACCAACCTGCTAGCAGATGTGATTCGATTAAGCAGACAATGATAGACTAATTTGAAGTCAAAATCTCTTATGATTCTTGTCTCGCATTAAGAACTGTGAAGCAATCACAAAATTCCAAAGAAATATTTTCATCTCTTAAAACCATTCTTAGCTTCATGTGTCATATGTGATTTATACCCCAATGAAATAAGAACATTTATGCACTTCAAATATTTGAACAGAGTGCCACATGTTGTCATTGTACCTTGCATAAACATGTCTAGACACATTAACACATGAAAGTGACACTATGCGAAGTTCAAGAGACTGAGTGCTGAATTATCCGGAAAAAATTGTGCACTGGAGAAAAAGACTTTCAGTACAGACTACCACCCAGAGCTTGAGCTGTTTAATTAATACACAATCCACTAAAATCTATGTATGTGTTATTTCCCTTATCAATCTACAGAAACAAATGGGACCTCAATCTCATTAGAGGAATAAAGCTTGACAGTAGGCCAAAATTGTCAGAGGTGCACATGAAGACGCATACATCAAAAGAGTTGGAGCTTAAGAGCCATATGGGACTTTATTTATAAATACGAAAAAAGCATAATGTCAAAGAATATGAGCAGATCAATTACACTCAGGGGTTCGATCATACCGTTAATACTTCTTCAGCTCCAATATCTACTCCACCATAGGCAAAGAGTTGACCTCCATGACCATTATGAGCCTTACTAGATGACCAATGGAGAACAATGACAGGGAGCCTTTTATCTCCTGAAGACAGTTGTATCTTAACAACATCATCTGGTGACTTCTGTGTTTTCTGACTTTTATCATTTTCAGAAGCTGATAGGTTCCACAGTAAGATATCTCCATCCACATAACCAACAGCTAATATGGAACCATCAGGTGACACCCAACAGAGAGAACTTATTTCCTTTTCTGTTTCTTCATTATCTACAGAATCATTCAGATGGGTGTGGCTCTCATTGTCTGAAAAATTGACAACTGCACCACCTCTGAGTTGCAGATCTCCATAGCCTTTAATATGGACGGCTCTGTCTTCTGTAACATCCCACAGAATAATCAAACCGTTCTCATAAGCAATCAGAACCCTACAAAACAGCAGACTGGTTAGTGTTGACTGTTATAACTTATACTTCTACTAAAATCTCCAATCTTTATGGATCATAGACTAAACGGATGGTGATTTATATAATATAGGGGATTGAAAACACTTGCTTTCATTTACTTACCAATATCAACCCGAATCCAAGAACAACCATGAAAAATATAAAGCAAGTTCCAATTATAAACTACCCAAAATTATTGAATAAAATACAGATTAATTTGTTTGCATTAAAGAAAATAATAATATTTTTTTATAATAGATTAGTTTTTCAATTGTTTATCCAAGTAGCTTAAGCAGATAACTAGCTCATTTCATTGTGATTCCACGTAGACACAGCCCCATAAACTCATGCGTGGAACATGTTACTGCAATAAAAAAGGATTTTGCTCATAAAGGACATCGTAAATACATCTCAAGCAGTTTTTGGGAGGCACCTAATAAAATATTAGTGACCTGATTTACAGCAATCTAACAGCTTTGTACATTCCTGATTATCTATCAGCTACTGAAGAACATGTGGGCAAGTTGGGTAGAATGGAAGATATTAACTTTCTCTTTTCCAGAGCTACATGTCATCTCATGAACTCATAGGCCAAGGGAAGCACATGATAGGTTACCTATTTTATAGAAGAATAACTGTAAATACCATTAGTATGTCTAAACTAGAGCTCATTGCAGTACAATGGTTAACCAAGATACTAGATTTAAGATGTATCTCTCTATTCCATTCCTGGAAATCCTCAGCCCATTCAGGAAGTTGGAATATTAGTTCCCCTTACATCCTAGCAGAATAAGCTTTTGAATTTGGATGGTCCAACAAACAGCAGCTCACCATGTCCCTACTTATTTCGTCCAACTAAAGAGTTCTATAAGTCTGCTGAATAAAGTACACCAATAATAAAACGACGAAAGTTTCTCTCTTTTACTCTTCATCTTTTGACAACATCTAGCCTAAATCCCTTGTACAAATCAGATATTGGAGGCAATGGCTATAAACTCTCTAGAATAGACCTTCCAAAGGTTCCATATTTATTCCATACTGGGCAAGCAGAGACAACTCTTATATGCGTATATGCTTGCTACTTGCATGTCCATGTCCATAATGTAGAAGTATTCTATAAGATTTACTTTTACTTATTTACTCATTTTACTTCAAATTCTAACAAGTGAACAATGAGTTAGTAAATTTAAGCAAAGCTAAAAGGTGGAATTCTGATTCAGTCAATGTTGATCCAAAATACTAAGTCTAACAGAAAAGGTTCACTGGTTGATTTGAGCTCCGTGACAAGCATGCAGGTTTCAGCATCCAACTAGAATTTGCACAAACAGATGAAAGCAAACAACTCATTTACTAAACTCAAGTACTAATAAATTAGGTAGGTTTTGGAGAACGTTGCTGCGGGTATAGGTTATTGAACTAAGTGGCCCATTAGAGTAAAGAACTTATGATGCAAAAAAGCAGCATGAGCAAGTAATAAATATCTAAATGCACATACTTTTACTGTTGGTTTTTTAAGGCCAACAAGGGAAAAAAGGAAAAACAGAAAGAGAAATTCATCTTTCACCAACACACTCTGTATCTTATGTGAAGGTCAAACCCAAAGACATAATACCTTTAATTAACATTTTTGTGCGTTATCCCTTATGCAAAGGTATAATACCAGGGCATACAAAATTGTGCTAGAGATACCTCACGCAACTTAATGACAATCTTGAAGCATATTACCATTGCAGCTAGTATAAATTGCAAACCCACCAGGAGAAGTGCACAGAACTGAGGTGATTAATTTTCCAAGAAATTAAAAAAGGAATCATAATAGTCTTACCTATTCCCAGATAAACAAGGTTGAGAGAGCACACCAACAATGGATTGATGATCAGGCAATGAAATCCCAGATCCTTCTACAAAATTAATGCCATTGGGAAATTACATTGACGATGCATTTTAACCATTACGAAAATAAAACTGTAAAGCAGAAACAAAAGCAAGACTCGCTTTAAGTGGAGAGAGAGAGCAAATATATAGACATATAGAGTAGGGATTTGACCATCCCTACTGTAGGAACATGCTTCTTTATATAAATAGTATAATGCTTTTTATGATAATGTTATTTATATATGATAAATGTTTTTTTATAATAATCCCTCCATGCCCCAAGAGTGTGGCACTTGGTGGATGCACATGTTTTAATAAATGTTTGGTAGATGTCTTTTTGAGAGGAGAAAGGGTCACACCATGTGGTATTAGAAAGGGTAATGGGGTAGCTTTTAGTAATCAATGGAGTGATTGTGAGGTTAAATTATAAGGATTGTGTGTCCCAAAAGAGAAAGTGTTACACTCTTTGTGGATGCCAAAAATGGCAAAGTTGCACACCCTTGGTGGATGGAAGGAGTAATGCTTTAATATATTATAATGATGTTTTCATAACACCGTAGATCATACAAAGATGAAAGGTCCAGATTGGTTCCTAGTTCCTACACTAGGAAAAGATTTTATATGATTCACTTTCTAAGTCTAGCAAAAATAATAATTGATCATATATGGACTATGCAATAATAGCAGATTTATTGGGTCACCAAATCTTCTCAAGTTAAATCCTTGGCCAAGACTGAAAAGTTAAACTGATAAGCATTATTTCATAAACTCATTCTAGAGATCCACTTACCGGCAACAAGATTTGGAGGAATGTGGTACGGTAATGGAACAATGTTTTGTTCTTCAGCATCATACTTTAGCACTGACAGGAAGCCATACTCATCTCCAAGATATCTGGAATTTCAATAATAGCAAGGACTACTTAGGCCATGTCTAAGGCATTATTTTCAGTGAAAAAAATTTTGTTGAGAAAATAAAATAGAACTCAAAATCTTACATGTAATTGGTTCCGGAGATAACAGAAAATGCAGTTATAGTGGACTCCCATTTTATCTTAGAAAATATACTCCTTGTCGCAAGATCCCAAACCTGTTATAATTTCATATAGACAGAAGTTGAAGGAACAAAACAAGTGGGCGATGAGAAAAAGAAAAATCTAAAGTGTATCAGACATAAGATGGAAATTGGTCTATAGCTGATTTTGGAACTTGAATTATAACCCAAAAATTAACCATAAAACAATGAGAAGATTTCAGGGGAAGACAGAGGGATTTCCCAGATGATAAGTTAGAGTCCATGCATTTGATAAGTTAGAAAGCACGTAATTACCTGAATTTCATTTTCATTGGAGACGCTCACTAGAAAACCTTGGTTTTGCAGGAACTGAAAAGAGCAAGCATAAACCAAAAGATACATTAATATGCAGAGATAGAATAGGCAAGCATTTACCATTACAGGTTGAAAAGGACTATAGTAACAAACCTCTAGGTTTTTAAAGGGTAAAGCTGCGGGAGATATAAGAAGAGCTTCAACGTTGTCACCACCAACCACTTTAATCCTGCCATCCCTGCAGCCCCATCCAGTAAAAGAAATGATTTACTAATAGTACAGCACAGAATATACTTTTAAGGGCTACAGAATTCACTGGGATCAAATGTAATATAATCATGTAAACAGCTATGACCTATCTCACTCCATAATATATCATGAAAACGAGTGAGCAATGAAACCTACGACAGTAAATTCATAGCCAACAACAATGCCAACAAGCCTAAGATGATTAGTTACTGCAGTGGAGATAGCAAAATTGGAAGGAATGAGGTAACAGCAAAAGAATGTAGCTTATTAACCACACGAACTAAATCTAAATGCCTGCCACAATTCATAAAATTATCACAAGTAAAGAACTAGTAACTGTAAACCACAAGACACCAGTTTGTATGCCTCATAAAATGAGCAATAGCTACTCGCAAAACAAAAATACAAATGCATCCAACATCTACTCGGGTATTGAACGTACAGTGTCCCTACGGCCACGAGGCCTTGAATGGGATCAAAAGCAAGAGTTGATGCAGCTGATGGGATGCCATAGTGAACAGCAACAAGCGGTGCTAAGTCGGAAGACCCCATACTTTCTTGAGCAGCATCCGGCTACACAAAAATACAAGACATCCATAATTATCAGTAGATTCTACACAGATCACCAATAGATGTTTGACATAAATCTTCCTCTTCAGGAAAAACGACGGTTACTCAGGTATTCAATATCTGTGCCAAATTCATTAATTTCTTGGACAAGCACAGCTCCAAACTAATTAGCCTCAATAGCAAAAACAAAAGGCTCCAAACCCCCAGTTGACAAAATATTGCTTTAAAACTTAATTGCAATCAAAATCAACAAAAATCAGAGTAATTATAAAAAAACCAAATTCCAATGCGTAAAACCCAAACATTTTAAACGAGCGCCATCTTTCTAATTCGCAGAAGAAGATGAACGAATCGAAAAGCTCAAATTAAAGAAAATTAAAAATAAGTTATTGAGCTCACCTGGGAAGAAGGTGATCGTTGAGTGGGTTTTTGGAATAATTTAGCGAACATATTATTAATATCAAATCAAATCGATGAACAGTACTTTTGACTGTTAAAAACAGATAAAATAAATTTGATTCAATCGTTTTCTTGTGTGATTTTGTTCGACTTTGATTGGGAGAACTGATTGTTCAACGGCAGCAAGTCGGAGACGATGGATAAGGTATATTCGCATGAATTAGTTTATTACTCCATATCTCAACTAATATGTAATTCCTCGAAATTAGATTTTATAATTATTCATGTCTCAATCTTTAATAAATTTGTACTATTTGCTTAGAGTTTATATACTTATGGTTATGGAGTTTTTTTTTTTTCTTAATTTTATTTTTGAAGAACAATTTTAGTAGGGTGGGGATCTACTAGGATCCCTCCTGAAAGGATCAAAGCATTATTTTAATTTTGAAAAAGCATTACGTTGTATGTGAAAAAATATTAGAATCGGTGAAAACATTATACAACACATTAAAAAGCATAATAATAGTTAAAAAGTATTATCTAGTACATACGCAAGCATTTCAAATTTGAAGAATCAATCTGGACCGTCTATCAATCCTGATCAATGGATCAGATTGGACCTAGTTAATATTTTCAGGATGGATCCTAAATGATCCCCTCGCAATTTTAGTATATGTATATATTTCAAACTCGTATAGCAACACCCGATAATTAGCCACATGGACGGATCTACTTTGGGGTTGCACCGGGCTCCAGCCCAGTACATGCTCCAATTTTTTCTTATATCCATGTGTTGTTTGGAGCTAAATCTAAAATTAGCCAAGTTGAAAGTAATCGACAAATGAAAACAACTCAAATTTTTTGATGAATTTCTTTCTCACATTAACCTCATATTTTAATAATTCTTTCAAATTGTTATGCTATTTATAAGTTTGTGAATAAATTTTATCCTAAAAGTTTTACAAATATTATACATATAATAGTGATGCAAGAATTTCAAACTCGTGAATTTATTAAGTTTAGTTAAGTAACTAAAATCTATTTATTGAAGTACCGTAATGGCACAATTTACGCGACTATCAAAAAAGTTTAATGAGCTAGCACAAACAAAGCCACAAAGGTCAACTCACATTCGTAACTTTTTAAAAATCTCATACTATTAAAATATCATCACACGATCAAAAATTGGATCAAAATTAAATATCAACCTTTATGTAGATAATGTGTTGGATAGTGACAATTTTATAGCTAATTAATAAACAAAACAAAGTGTCAATTATATGTATCAGTGTTGTTTCTTGTTTTCTTGCAAGAGTGAGAATTGTACCTCTTAGTTTATATTGAGTGACAAAGTGATAAACTATCTAGATTGAGCTTGAAGGATAAGATAGTCTAATAAATTCAAAATTAAACAATATTCATGTGTATCTTGTTGGAAAATGAGTACTTGTCGGACGTGTTATAACGGAAACAGAAATGTAGGAGATGAGATTACAAGGAATTAACAAATTGAACTACAGGAAATAACAAAATCATAGTCTAATGCTGAGTCGAGGAAGGCCTCTATCCGCAAGACGAGATACGCCCCGGTAATGCTCTCGGTTCTGACATTTTGTCTCCAAAGATAAAACGGTAGCGTCTCGAAGGTAGCAGTACCGCAAACCAACGAGCTCCAGCGAACTGGAAAGAGGCGAGGACAGAACTTCGACTAGGATGTTATGTATGCTGAGAGAGAGAGATTGTGAATGCAGATTTTCGTATATTTTGATGCAAATGACATGCAACCTATATATAGGCGTATCCCACTACAGGTGGAGCCTGTTGGAATCAATGCAAAGGTTACAAGACAACCAATGCTGATGGAGGTTATGGAATTTGAATGGTCAGCTCATCTAAATCTCACCATCATGGCTGGTGTAACAGCCAGGAGTTACCGGCAGTTTCAGCTAAGGCTTGAAGACAAGACGCAAATGGACGTGCTCATCCTCGCTGACCGCTTCGAGAGACATACCTAGACGGCCTCCTTGTGCATTGGATTATGTAATTTGGACCCCAAATAAATGGTGGTCCAAAAGAACTATAGGCTGGGCCAAATAAAGCCCAAGCCCAAGCCCACGACCAGGCCCAAAGAACAGCCCAAAGACCACCCAAAGACCAATTGCCAAGATCCACGTCTTGGGCCGACCATGACCAAGGCCAAGTCCCCGGCCGAGGCCGAGGCGGGCGACGGCGGCGGCGGCGCGGGTGTGTGCGCGCGTGTGGGGCTTGACATTCTATCACTTTTGCACATAATTATATCATGTATAAATGAACTCATTTATAAAGGTGATTAATGACTACACACTAATTTCATATTTATCTCTTTAATATCCACAACTCCATATTAATGTGACAAACTTTAATCCACTATTTCTCATTACCGGGAATCGGTTTTGAGAAAGTGAATACACTATATTCATCTACGAACGTAGATCAATAATATTTAATTCAATTTTAATTAAATTAAATTAAATTTCATGTCATTTAATTATTTGGTCAAAATCTTTGACCATGCTTATTTCTTAAGCAATTCTAACAAATCTGTTATAGTAAAATTTAAATTAATTTGAATTATTTTTGTATATTGATCTTGTCATTTGAAGTAAACACACCTAATAGATATATTTTTAAGACGAAGATAGAGCAGCTCAATGAAACTGCAAGTTTGCAAATCCCTCAACCTCTATATATATACTATATATGTTTCTCAGAGAGTGTCTAATATCTTATTGGTGTAGTGGATTTATGTTGATTATTTGTTTTATATTTTATTAATGGATGCATGCATGGGAGGAAGGATGTGTTGGTGCAATGACTATTTTTTATTCGAGAGCTAGTTTCGGTAATTCAATTACTGCTTTTAAAAGTTGTTATTTTAGGCTTTAAAAAATAGTTCTAGCCATTTTAAATTAGACTTCTTGTTTTTAAGGATTAGCTCAGCTTTCCATTTGCTTTTCTTTTAAATTTTGAAAGTAATCTTTTAAACAAATTACCTAGAATGATGTCATTTTTTTGGAAAATTGTTTAATAATATTTATTAAATTAAATATTATTTAGTTAATTTATTGATTAAGTAGATTAACAAAGTTCTCAAACCAATTTTTGGTGAGTGAGAAATGAAGTGCCAAAGCTAGTTGACAACGGAGTGAGCTAGGCCACTCGACACACACGCATACGTCGTCGACGCCATCGCCGCAAATGGGTCGAGTCGTGGATGTGAACTTGTTTCATATCTGGGCCCTAAACCAAAACAAATAATATATTATAATATATTAATGGGTTTGGTTGGGCTAGCATTTGATTTAATTAAA
>JAYJMF010000028.1:669106-682670 GCA_036873715.1 Salvia sclarea
TTTAAAATCTGTGCTAAATAGTAATACTGATAGTGCTACACACATATAAAAGATGTGCTAAATGAAAATTTCGCACCATAACCCACCCCTATATATATATATATATATATATATAATCACACCTATACATTCAAGATGACTTGAATCCCCGATGATGAGTGTTAAATTAACTATCCATATTTTAAAGATAAAACCCCCATAAAATAACTATAAAACCCCATAAACCCTAATTAGAATCTTGTATGTTAGCTTCGTGAGAGAAAGAGAATGAGGTACAACCTTGAGATCCAATCAACAGTGATTCGCAATCCAGAAAATTAAGCACACGAACACAAATCGGGAAATAAATTTATATTGCAGAGAAAATCTGAGTAAAATTCTGGAAAATAAATGTGATAATATATGATAACGCCACAACGTGTGTTTGTACAAAGAGGACGATTTATTTATAAATTACAACCCGGAGGTAAAACTGTAATTCCAGCACTACTGCACAAGCGTAGAATCATCCTTTGAGGTCTACGATGCCTTATTTATGAGGGATAGGCGTGTAATCAGCCAATCACGGTGGAAAAGTACCCGAGTGCGCATACGTGCTACCAGCCAACCCTCTACATTTCTGTTAGAATATTCCCCCAAGAGCCAATAGGCGCCCTCCTCGGTAAAGTGATGAAAAGCACGTTCCGCGAGACTTATTCCAGCGATGCAGTTTTGTGGGCTGCCCGATTCTCCTTCAACTCCGGTGGTCCTGTGAGTGTGTTCCTGACGCCCTACTTCCAGTGTTGCTTCTCTTGTATCTTTCGCATTTCTTCAGTTTGACTTTTTTTAGTTCGTGTATGGGACGTGCAAGGCTGGCGATACGCCCCTCGTCCTTAATGCTTTATTGTGTAATTGCTCTCCCAGGCCTTTGTCCTTCAAACACTATCGTTTTAGTGTTGTTTTCGTCCAGCATTGGGGGCTTCTTGGATTCTTCCCGAATAAATTCCCCGTTTCAGAATTGAACCTTGCTATCGTGTTGGGCACATTTCAGGGTATGCACAATATCCTCTTCATCACTATTACATTAATTAGAGCAAGAACGTTTTGATATTGTTGCTTATTAAGTTGTACCATAACACCAAGAGTTCTCACTTTTAAATGAACTTTATTTCTATGTTTTAATTTCTTTAATGATATAAGGTACTGGTATCATCTTACCTTGAGTGGAAGAAAATTTTCATATAAACATTCAAGTAACAAATAATAAGCTATATCTGGTAGTAAAATTTTAGTCTATGCATTTATTTATTTCTTGTGGTGGCAAAAGCATTTTATCTTAATTTTAAGATGAAGGGTAGCTTAGTTGTAAGATGTTTTTCCTCCAACCACTAGATCGAGCGTTTGAATTATCTCTGATACGTAAATATATGGAACTAGTGTGTGTGAGTTGTAATCTAAAAAAAAAGGATTTTTATCTTTGAGATTAATTAAAACAGAAGCAGGGATTTATAAGTAGTTTGGGTCATTCTATATTTTGTTTCGTACGTATAGATTTTCAGTCGATCACACAATTGAAGTTAAGATAGAACTAAAAAATATTTTTACTTTATATAGTGGCAATTTTAAAGTCAAAGGTGAAACTAGGATCTATAAGTCGATGCTACTTTTATCTCACTATCTCATATTTTTACATCACAAATTCAAACGAAAAATAAATTTCTTTTGAGATGCAAAAAGAGCCCACTTTTATTGAGCTGCTGTCGCCGTCGAATACGTATATAGACGTATAGTACCAATTATATATATATGATTACATCACATAATTTATGTACGCAATTTTTTCCTTTTCTAATAAAAATGATCTCAAATCATGTAGTAGTACATAGTACTACTATCCACCAGCGCGTAGGTGAACGTTTCCACTACTTGTATCTATCATATAATATAATTCAAGGAAAATAACCTTTATTTCTCAAGAAAAAGAAAATAGAAAATGAAGAACTCTTGGAAGAATCCGATGATACAATGTACCACAAAGGAGATTCCCTTTAAGGCCCATCCACTCTTAATTACATCATTGCCAATGCCAACGCCCCTCTTCTCATACGTTGTCACTTAGTGGGATACGAATTAGTATAACATTTTTCTCTAATAATTTTCCTCGACTTTGGACTTTGGAGGGTTGCCATATATTGAGATGCAATGCCATTCTATAGGGCTCTAAATTGATTTTGAAGGGATAAGGTTGAAACCCTATACGACGGCTCCGAAACCACATTAAAATGTGATAAGGCGGAAATTTAATGTGAAAAATAGTACTCGGTCTATTGGTACGATTATACAAAAATGTCCAACCTTTGAGTCTGGCATTAGATCTGCTTGATTATCCTTCAGTTCAGCTCAAATTTCAGATTTGTCGAGCTATTATACTCCTTAATTTCTTTTCGAAGTTGATTGAGGGACTCGATTGAGTATGTATTTCAATTAATCTAACATGGTGATCGAGCTAGATTTGCTATGAGCGTGTACTCATCAAATATTGGACCTTTCTTTGGCCAAATCAGTATATCTTAATATAATCCAAGTAAATGGACTTTGAGTCTTTCGAAATTAGGTCCTTAAAAGAGATGTTCAAAATCGTCCTCATCATCCATTTGATTAGGAAATTCGAAAAATAGCCTCCCAATAAAATTTTCTGCGTCTATCACTAGTCCCGAGGTTTCATAGAAATCTTGTGGGCCCCACAAGGGGAGCTGCATGGGCAATGGCAAAACCCTTGCTATAAAACAGCAAGTCTCCCCCTCATACTCCGAGCCATTGCAGCAGCTTTTTTTTCTTTGCACCCCCCAAAAATCAGAAGAGGGCCCTCTCACAAACATCATGGTATAGGTACATCTCTCAACATTAAATTTCACAATCTCCATTGATATGATATCCTCAACATTTCTTTCACCATCTTCTTCTTCTTCTCTCTAGCTAAGTAGTACTTGCTTGTCCAAAATTTGATGATATCCGCCTTCCCCACACACACGCCTAGTTAATTGTCTTTTGTGTTTTTTGTTGCAGATGATCTGAGGCCAGATTGTGTCAGAAATTGTGAATCAATTAATCAAAGAAATGGGACATCAACACACATGCTGCAACAGACAGAAAGTGAAAAGGGGTTTGTGGTCTCCTGAGGAAGATGAGAAGCTCATCAACTACATTTCCACCTTCGGCCATGGCTGCTGGAGCTCTGTCCCTAGGCTTGCTGGTAAGACACAAATTAACCTAGATTTGTGCATGCATATATCTATATATGATGACTCTCACACAGTGAGAGTGAGAGTGTGTTTTAATTTTCTTGATTTCAGGGCTGAGGAGATGTGGGAAGAGCTGCAGATTGAGGTGGATAAACTATCTGAGGCCTGATCTCAAGAGGGGCAGTTTTTCAAGGCAGGAAGCAACAATCATTGTTGAGCTTCACAAACTACTAGGAAACAAGTAATTCACCAATCCAATTAAGAATGTTTCTCCAATACTTTGGCTTTTTTTGGCACGAAAAATCATATCTTTCCTGAATTTTTTTATTGTCTGTAAATAATAATCTGGCTGCCTTTGCATGAGAAAAAACAAAAAACAAAACCCAGCTTTTTCCAAGAAACAGTCTTCTGAGAAAAGTACCCATGTGTTTTTCATTTAAAGAACTGATTGTTTCTGAAACAATCTGACTACTTTTGCATGCAAAAATCAAATCTTTTCGCAGGTGGGCACTGATTATTTGAAGAATTTCGAAAGAATTTGCATGAAAAATGAAATCTTTGGCAACTTTTTGCAGGTGGGCGCAGATCGCAAAGCATCTCCCAGGAAGAACAGACAATGAAGTGAAGAATTTCTGGAACTCGAGCATGAAGAAGAAGTTCGTGAGTAGCAATAAAAACAACCCAGATAGTTTCTCCGACGACATGGATTCCGCCACCAGCAGCTCCTCCGATCAAATCTTGTTGAACAATTTCAACAACTTCCCAAATCGCAGAATGCATCAAATCCCAATAATCCAACCCTCATTCGCAAATTTGCCCCCAATTTCCCCCTACGCCTCTTTCTCCCTCCCTCCTCAGAGCTTCCCTTACCTCACTTCGCTTTTAATGGGCTCCAATTTCCAAACCTATGCGCCTCCGCCTCCGCCGCCTCCTCCGCCACCGCCGCCGCCGCCGCAGTATTATTTTGAGGAGATCGCTGGGATCGATGCGAGCTTCATGGCGGCGCCGCCGAGCCCCCTGCGCTACCTCGACGACCTCGTGGCGGAGCTCGAGTCGCCCATTCCGACCTCCGGCAGCTCCTCCGCCGCCTCGACGCCGGCATCCAGCAGCGCCGCCAGTTTCTTTGATGATGCTGGCTTTGTCTCCTTCTGGGGTGCTTATTAGCCATGACGATATATATTAGTATTATATATTATATATATATATATTATATTATTATATGTGTGTGTGGTTTTTGGGTGGTTAATGTATTAATGTAGTGTGTGTATGATGAGAGAAAACCTTAAACTTTCTAGTTTTGTATTTTCCATCTCTTTTCGTTAATAAATGTTCATAAATATATATATGTGTCATGGGAATATCTCTTCGACCTTTTCCTTTTCATTTTAATGTTTCATTTCACTCATTTAAGTTGCAAAGATCTATGTGTGTTTGCAAAACATAAAGGATCTGTAAAGTGCAATTTGGATGTCATTAAATAGTAAATACCATGTGCATTATGTATATGTTTGTTGAGAGGATTCCCAGATTTTCAAGATTGCCTTTCGCTCTACATTTTTAGAAATACGAATAACGAATTCTAATTGATGTTTTTAAAGAGTAATGATATGAATTAAATATTATGGATTTTTTAGTAAAGTATATATATATATATATATGAAAGTGTGTGTGGTAAAATGAGTCAATTATTCCTCGTAGAATACTACTCTAGATGAGTGCAAGTTCAATGTGAGTTTGTTGGGCAACGATCATTTTAAATATATATAAAGAAATTGTTGTTTCGAGTAAGGCTAATATTTTGAATTAAGAAGCAAGCAATATTTCATTATTGTATCTTTACATGTAAGGCATCTCTTCACGACGATTTGATCTTTGGAAAGCAAAAGGAAGAAAATATGACATGCATATGAATGTCATATATGTCATAAATCTGTAGGCTTTTCCATTGGAAATCATGAATGTCAAAATTTATCATTTTAATCTCGTCATAAAGAGTAAATTTACACGCTCTTGATATAGATATTTGATGGTTGAGTCTTCGAAGAGGTGTCCTATGTTCAAAAATCTATATATATATATATATATATAAAACAATTAATGCCAAACTTTCCATTTTACCATTGTACTACTTACTGCAAATTCTTTAGTAGTTCGGTTTTCCATGTAATCATTATAAGAGTAAATTTACCCACTTTCTTGATATAAGTATAATATGGCCGGCGACACTTATTCGGAGATGGAGGGAGAGTAATAAGTAGGGATTCGACAAATCGGAAAGCGTGGGGCCCAGTTGTAGAATAAAGTGCAGAGTTGACATCCAAGTGTGCATGTGTCAGATACAAATGTTTCATGTGTATACGTGTATGTCTCAATCACACAAGTGGCTTCACTCGAATTTGCAGTGCTTCATCTACGACGGTTACATTTACAAACAATGCATTAATGAGACGAAACATTTTATTGCAGCAAAATTCAATGCAGACAAAAGAGGTTACTTCTTTTCCTCTCTCACGTTGAGTAGATTTGGTTGTACAAACTTTTTCTTCTTGCTTTGTTGGACTTTGTGAAAAGTGTAGGCATAAAGGTGCACAATTATAATCTAGTTTGTTAGTGTGTCAGGTATGTCTAGAGATATATAGAATATACAGAAAATAAACCTCATAAACAAAGGTTTTCTTGGATAGAATCTGCTCAATTCACAACCAAAATCACCATACCTTTGTTACTGAAAAAGATCAAACGTACATAGTTATTGCTCATCTCAAACATGGATCAAATTCAGTGCTTACAGAAATGAAACTCCATTACATATATAAGGAAGAGCTAAAAAGCAACAATTTTAAGGCATCAATGAGCACCAAAATTGCCAGCCCTAATCAGTTTTTCTTTTTTCTTTTTGTTGCCCTCAAAATGCATGTGCTATTGATCAGATCATCTTTTGATGTTGGACTTTGAGATAACCAGAAACTTGATGGGAGTTTGATCATGCTGTGATTCTATAACGCCCCTTAGCAACTCGTCGGGAAATGACTCTTCGGCCGCCCTTGGTGGATTTCCTGATAAGAAAAATGTGTTAAGTGTAGGCTAGGTTAACCATGGACGCAAGACATGATTGATGCAGTTATCACAGAGAGTCGTCTCTGCGTAGGGTGTCGTTTCCGTGTGAGATTTGAGATGGTCTGGGAAGCCACACGAGCAGATCCGGAATGTACTAAGTTAAACAAACAGCTCATAGATGAAGTAGAGCACCAATCCAAAAGAGTTAATAAATCTAGAATTTAAAACTTTCAGAATATACAAGGAAAATCTCTTAAAACAATGTTAAAATATGTGGAAGAGATATTAAAATTGTTATAAATAAAAGATTTTATGAAAATTTTGGGGGACGGGGTGATGCCAGCCTTGGTCAAAATGCCGCTCAGTCAATGCATGCATGTATATTATGCGTAAATGGACACATACACGAGTGCATGTGGAGTGAGGAGGGAGTTGATTTAGCAAGCGTTGGCGCTCAGATGCATACAGCATGTGGACAAACCAGAGAGGGCGCATATTTATGTTGGAGAGAAAAGAGGGGAGGGCGTGTTTCTACCTAGCAAAGAATCCATGAACCCTTTTGCGCCTGATGTTGCTTGGTTGGTACGTCCTCTTTGTGTGACAAATCATAGGCTCACTTGATGAAGATTCGTCTACTGTTAGGGATTCAAAAGGAATATAACATATGTCAGATGCCAAAAGTAGAAATCAACAAAATTATAAAGAACCAATCACCAATGGTAACTTCAATTGTTTTCCTATTGGAGGCGGTATACTCGCTAGCAACGTCATCAAAGATAGAGAAGCACGACTGACGTATGATAGTGGACTACATGCTAATAGATATAAAACCGAAGCTAAAAAGTTTGCAATCGACAAGGCAAGATCATGCATTTATGACCTAACGTCACAACGTGCTCATCTTCTGGTCCAACTATAAGATCCCGCCGTATACTGCCAGATAAAACCGGCACAATCATCTAAGTATAAATTTTAGCCAATAATATTCCTCCTTTGATTTAGGACATGTCCAACCTCTTATTTCGATACATCTGCTGACAACATTTTTCAGTGCTGCCCCCACCTTACTATGGAATCCCTTGTTAAATTAATCCCACAACTACGACTGTGAGGATCTATAGTCTCATAATCACACAAGGTGGCAATTTTGGTCTCGGCAACTCTCAACTTGCATAAAGTGATAATTTCAAATAGTGGATCAACAGTATTCCCTCCGTCCACCGACAGTGTAGCACTTTTGCCAATTTCGGCGTCCACCAAAAGTATATCACTTTCCTTTTTGGGACAATACTACACACTGACTCCTTATAATTTAACCCCACTACCATTCATTATTTACCAAAAAAACCACCCCTGGCCACACTTTCCCCTCTCTCAAGTCTCAACCCTTTAATATCAAAATGGTGTGACCCTTTCTCCACTTAAAAAAATCTACCAAAATTTTTATTAGAACCCATGTGTTGTTGCATCCCCCAAATGCCATGCTATTGGTGGATGGAGGGAATGCCATTTAACATCCTAAATCACACACACCATGATAAAAGATGCCGCAGGCTAGATAGAATTGAGAGCCTTCCTGTATTTACCAAGCTAATTACCAAAGATATAAAGTATAAACCACTTCTCCCTCCTAGGTTAGCAGTGAACACCTTATTCGGCAACATTTGCAGAGTTCAGACAGTAGTCAATTCATATCGTACTGATCTTATTACAATGAGCAATACGCAGCTGTGGGTTTTTAATACAAGCTAAGTACTTGATCCAATTCAGATGCGTAAGAGGGTATCGAGGTGTTTTGGTCGCGCCTGGGGAACCTAGACTTGTAGATTAGTGCTTCACTCCACAAATTAAAGCAAAATAATGTCAAATTCATCAATTTGTCTTGGTTGGCATGTTGATAACTATATAAATGAGTATGTTACCAAGCACATTGCAAATGCTCACTATTACAAATCAGGTATGTAGTACTACATATCCACAAACTTTCCTGAGTTGATCTAATGATACATACGGAATCAAAGAGCAACAACCACAAACAACGAGAGTCGGTAACTAAAACATGTCGAGATCATATCTAAAGACAACCCTCCACAGAAATACAAGTCCTTAATCACTCTCATTTTTCAAGCAAAGGCATTAAGCAGGGAACAGAACGCACCAAGCAACTTATCAATCTCCCCCATCTAGAATTAAATTATCATAAGATCTACATTATCTTACTTCCTAAATTAACAAAGTTCCTCATTATCTACTATGATATTAGAAGAAGAAGAAGAAGAAAAAATAAAACTGAAACTACGACAGGGAAATGTTGTTTGAATCGAGCGGAGCTTCCACAGTTGTAGTTGGAACTATATGCAATCTAAAATTCTATATTGCAATCACATTCCACTTCTAAGAAAGACAAACAACATAAAAAAACACTAGAAGCAAGCTCTATCTATAACCTCGAATTTCCAAATGGCAAACAATATTGGGGGTAAAAAGCTTGAGTAACAAAAAACCCAGTGAAATGAAATTTACCTTCGGGCAGCAAGAAGGGGAGAGAAGGAAGGCCACAAGGGTAGAGGAATCCTTCGGAGCAGAGCTTTCTGATCGACTCGGCGTCGTTATCAGGCTGCGAGAAATGGAAAGGCACCATTTTTTGGGTTTGGGGAATAAACAGAGAGGGCAACAATTTGGGTGGCGCGATCAATTCGGGTTTCGGAGGAAGAAAAGGATTCGGGCTTGTGTGGGAAGCCCGATTGAGGAAGCGCGTCGCCATTGAAGCTCCAGCACGAATTAGGGTTTTGGAGGAAGCCATTTGGGATTGTTGGAGCAGTGGAGAAGGAGATGACTGTTAAACCCTAACGAACAATTGAAGATGAATATTGTCTGTGTCAGTGTGTGGGTTTTCTTTTCCTCTCTCCTTTTTTTTTCTTTTTTTTTTTCTCATTTAAGTGAAACAAAAATATTGGTTCTTATAAAATTGGGGAGTTACTAATTAGACATGAGACATGTTATAGTATGATTTGCATAATATTGCGTACGAGTTAAGTGAAAAAATTATACTACTACTTTAAAGACTTTAATTCTTTTGTGTTTTTTAGAAAGTATAATTTACTCCTAAGAAAAGTACTAACCATTTTTTTTTTTTAAGTTCTACTAATGAATATGTACCAAACATTGCACACCATTTTCTTGTCTAGTTTAAGAATGTGATTCAATTTATCTTTTTATTTTTTAGGATAGTTTTAAATGACTAAAAATACTATTATCATGTCGAAAGATTGGAATCAAGAATACATATGATAAAATTGATTGCAGCAATGGGTGGCTATACTATAATTTACATTGACAACTCTGATATTCAAAATTTTACCTTATAGTCCAAAAACAAAGAAGAATATTGCAAGTTCAATCTAAATTTTGGAAGCACTCTAATATTTCACAACATTTGATCTTCCTACAAGGGAATGACCAAATTCAAAAAACAAAAACACAAAAATTATAACTCAACTCGTTAATATTCAACCATAATCTGAATACAATGTTCCATCCTTTTGGTATTACAATGGACCTACCAAAATCAAATCATATCAGCATAATCAGGCCTTGACTACAACGAAAAACGAAGTTCGTCCGAAAAAATAGGTCATCTATCGATCCAGAACCCGAAAGAATCTACAATCTCTGCTCCAGCTTGGCTTTCAACGCTTCAATCACAGCCGAGAAGTCATCATCACTTAGCCCTTGAGACTTGGCCACCTTGTAGAGCTCGTTCGCAGCTGCTGCAATCGGAGTTGGCTGAGAAACCGATTCAGCTAACCCTAGAGCCAGTCTAAGATCCTGTAGGCGACGTTTCATTTCCATTGTTACATAAAAACAACTTCCCCCGACAAGGGCTGTGTAGTAAGGCGGAGATTGCATACCTTCTGCTGATGCTTCAGTGGAAATGCAGTTGGGTAGAGCGACTTCACCATTGAAGGGCCTTTCATGGAGTACATCGGTGCACTGATGGCACCCTGCGAGATTACCTACCACAAGAAAATAGACGACGTGCTTGAGGAAGAAAAAACACGTTAAGTGAAGATGAGTGTATCGTTGTATAGATTCTTGTTTTGGTCGAAATCTCAAACCAAAACATTGCATTTTAGCACCTTGCGCGAACCTCTATATACGTAGAGAAACATAATTTCATATTGTAAAAACTTGTGTCAAACCATCGAGGTGTGAAGATCCGTAGGATTAAAAACCCATATTTGGTGGCATAATTCACAAGTTTGTTGGTATTTTGGTAGCAATAGTGTCTGATCTTGACCTATCATACGGTTTGCCACAAAGACTCTCTCAATTCATGTTACTAAGTGTTTGATTTTAGAAAGAAGTACCTCGACAAGCACGCTTGGATCGAGACCTACTTTCTCACTGAGAAGCAATCCTTCGGAGAATGATGCCATCATACTGCGAATCATGCCAAAACAATCAAGAATCTGTGATAGAGTCGAGGCGTATGCTCCAAAAGAGACGAGTACCTTCCCATAATCATGTTGACAACGAGCTTCATTGCAGCTCCATTACCAACTTCGCCAAGGTAAAATCTTGACTAGAACAATCGTGAAAACATGTGAGAACAGAAGAGATAGATCGCCACGATTCTGGTACAGCGAAGTGGAGTAAAAATTCGAGGAATCACCTTTCCCATGATGTCTAAATAAGGAGCAGCCGTTTGATAGAGAGATTCGTCACCTGAAAGATCGACAGCAGCAAGATTTTTGCTTTATGCAAGCTGTGTAATACACTTTTCTTGGAGAAAAATCGAAAATGTGTTTGATTTTCGGATAGGCAAGTGAAGCAAGATTCTTTACCAGCAGCGAGAAAAATTAGCTTTCCATCTTCAGCTGGCTTTTTCGAGCCTGAAACTGGAGCCTGTCTCAATGGAGAATGCGCGTTTCTCATTAGTACTGAGACAACAACTATAAACTCCCTTCGTTCGTACTTAAAATAAAGGCATCAAACAACTGACCTCCAAAAATAGAGCTCCACTAGATTTTATCTGTGCACTGATCAATTTGGAAGTGGCACCATCAACGGTGGAGACGTCTACATAACTGCAGAAACGTTCAATCAGAAGTTTATAGTTGCACACGATTTCTTTCATAGAAAACAAGTAAAAATAAAATAAAAAGATCTACCCTTTTCCAGGACTCATTCCATTTGCGGCCCCTTGCTTCCCACATGCTACATCAACCTGAAAAATGACATGAAACTCAACAAGCTAAGACTGATGCAGAAAGACAACTACATCCTCGAGTACTTGTATACTCACTGCACTTTCGGGATCAGCAAGCATGGCAAATGTAACGTCACAAGAGGCTGCTACTTCCTCGGGCGAGGGTTTATATCTGCATCAAAGAATTCATTTTTAAGATAACGTGTGAGAAACAACCTTAAGCGTGAACGTTATGTAATGAAATTCTAAATTGAGAAATTTGCTCACGAACTTACTTTGCGCCCAAGCAGATAAGGGGGTCGCATTTGCTTTTTGTCCGGTTCCAAACAGTGACATCACATCTGTATCACATGTCCATCAGCAACGAGTTGTTAAACCGAAGGAGGGAATCAGAAGTACATTGAGTTGAACGCTTACCATGTAAAAGACAATCATAATAGACCTTCTGCATAAACAAGAAATTTCGCAAGCAGTAATCTGAAACTCAACTACTTAAATACACGGAATCCTACCCTGCATTTATGAGGTTTTGCGCCATTGGAGAACCCATAATCCCGAGCCCCAAAAAACCAACGCGAGTAGGGACCTCATCTGTTTGAACACAGAATTTATCAGTTTATCTTCATCTTTCTGAATGCTCTGATTCAATTAGAACTTACAAATATGACATGTTTACTTTAGAGGATAAAATAGAATGATTGAACTCATCTTCCTATTAAAATGCAAGATTGAAATATCACTCTAGATGAGATAGAAATAACCTTTGAAACTAGATCTTTAAGTACAAGACCAATCACAAGATCATAACATGCTCAAAGTATAAGCAGAATACAAGCAACAATTTCGAGACGAAAATCTGATTTAACAATCTTCAAATAGCATAGTGTTGTTCAAGATTGGAAGTGTTTCAGTTAGATCCACAAGCTACAGCTATGAGTTGAAGAAGTTGATCGAATCAAACAGTGGCTTCCAATTTATTTACAAAGACTAAATGCTGCATTACATCAACTGTGAGTAAAAATTCAGTTTCCATAACTTGAAAAAATAAAGGAAACACCTGCAATAATCAAGGTTATAAGTTCTCAGAGAGTTCTAACACATTAGCAAATCACTCCTACATTCACATATTAAGCTCATGGAGTTTGAACAATGTAATAGCAAGCTAACAAATAGCAATGCACACAATATTAACACAAAAACACAATGAACAGAATCCTCAAACAAGATTAACTAAAGCTCATCAAACAAGAAAGCTAACAATCAAATCACACACAGAGGAATTACCTTTGGTAGGTGAATTGGATTCTTGAGAAGAGAAGGCCTTCACTTGAACGCAGAATTGGGGTTTAATGAGAGAGCAGGAAATGGGCTTAGCCCCAAATTGGAGTGGGGAAAAGCTTGAGCACATAGCCATGGCTTTTTGTGGGGGGAGAGTTGCAGCATAGGTGAGATAATGGTTACTGCTGCAGCTGGCCCTCATCATCAGAATCTTGGCCATCCCTTTTCGAAATCTTGAAACTTTTGTCAGTTTATACCAAAAATTGAAATTTTATGGGCAAGAAATCGTTAGACGTTGAGCGAAAAAGCGCCAAATCGACGAACTGACATCCATGGAGAGTCAGAAGAGGTCTAACGTTCTGGATAATGGCCGTATAATTCCTTTTTTTTTTAATAAATATGCCGTAAAACTAACCAAATCCTCTTTTGTTATTTTGGTTCTGAAATAGTTTCATCTTGTCTGATTGTTAAATTTTTAAGCTGGACTGAAGTTTTTTTTATCAACTGGTTTTCGAATTTAAATATTACTAGTGCTCTGCCCGTGCGATGCACGGGTAATATATTTCTTTGAATTAATTTGTATCTTTAAATTTGGCGAATATTAAATTCACGGATGTATAGTGGTTTTTGTTGTTGTGCATAATCTCAAATTATGTTAGTGACAAAATACAAATGTGATATTTGTAGGAATTTCTAAAATCAATTCAAATTTTATAGAATACTACTATTTTATAGATTATAGAATGAGTAATACCGTAATTAACTTGACCAAATATTTTACTTTAGTTTAACTTAT
>JAYJMF010000028.1:682770-709835 GCA_036873715.1 Salvia sclarea
GCGCTCCAACTTCGTTGCCCCACTTCAACTATCTCCTCCAAGGATTGACTTGTTAATGATCTTAATGTTTTCATTTTTTATCAATCAAGAATTTTAATTAACGTGTTCTTAATTTGTATTTCTTGTTCATCGTTCCGGCTAGAATTTAGTAACTTTGCTTGGGTACGTAGATTTTATTCAATTCGTATCTTATGATTTTCTTGAGTATGTCTCAATCCGAATCCAAAAATTTCCTAATTAAGTAAGGAAAGTTTCCTTGAATTAATGGTGAACTCTATTAAGTTGTAGTTATCAGTTATCACATGTATAATTCCTATAATTGCGATATCTTTTCTTTTCTAGCTTACCAATTAGGATCTCTTGGTCAACCTATCTGGAATCACTTGTACCTCAATCCATGCAAAATTACTAACTATTACATATATTGTTATTACTTTAAATATTCACGTCCAACAATAAAACTGAAAAAAAAAAAATTGACATAGTTTTTCTTTTCAACAAATGGAGCATGATCTTTCAACGCATGTGTTGGAATACCTTGATCTATAATCAGAATTTGTTCCGGCACGGTTTCTAGCATGATCTCTTTCTTCATCTCATCTCACCCTTTTATTTTGATCTAATCTTGGCTCATCCCATCTTATCTACCGCACGAGGCCTAAAAAGAAAAGAACATTCCAAAAGCGAAAGAGAAATGTCTCTTATGTAAGAACTATTTTTTACTATATTAACGTATTGGTACAAAATTATTATTGGACAGAAATGGAAGTCCAACAAAAACTCAGTATCTGCCTTGGCAAAAATAAGCATAAAATAGAAGTCTAGCTCCAACAAAAAACCAATATCTCCTTTGGCAAAAATAAGCATAAAAAATCAAATAAAATATATTAAAGAATTCAAGAGTGATTTTTTATCAGAGCCAGGTTTCGATCCTGGGACCTGTGGGTTATGGGCCCACCACGCTTCCGCTGCGCCACTCTAATTGAATATAAATAATTATTGAACTTAATAATAAATACACTATTTTATCCCTTTAAAGTGACTTAGTAGTTTTGGGCATGAAAGATTAGAGGGATCTTATAGTTGTTTTCATTCTTTTACGAGATGAGATGTCGAAGAAAAAGTATAAACATAAAAGAAAAATCGAATTGTTTGAATTGTAAGCTTTTATTATTATTTTTCCTAGTTAAAAGTTTTAAGAAATCGATGTTGACTAGGATTCGTTGCTCTTCGATGCTATCTGGTTCAGTCTGGTCATAGATTCACAACAACGGTCCAACCATCTTGGAATGTGCTTTGCGATTTGCTTGATGGACTTTGAGATTGCTTCACTACGAATGCCAAAAATAATCTGTAGATGGGCGTTGGAATTTTTTCGACACGGTCGTCTCTTTGCTTCATCGAAATTGGGGGTAATTTTGGTTAAGGGGCTGTAAATGCACGTTGAATAGCAAAGGCGAAATAAGCTTTTCAGAGATGGGCCTCATTTTTAACTTGGGGCAATAAATTAAAAAAGTGTGCTACACACAGTTGGTAGTTCCTATCCAAGCAACATAAATAGAAGAATTGGCAATGGCAAGTCTACTCGGCAGTGTTGTCATGATAAATCAGGTGGTATTTTGAGGCTTTCAAAGCATCATTAATCTGGACCATAAAATAAAATTGGTTCCTCAAGACCGCATCAACAAATCAAATGTGTCTAAATTGTGTCTTCTTCACCAGTGTTAGTGATTGGGTTTGGGTATACCATACGCTAAATTCTCTCACATTCACATTGGATAGGAGTTTATACATTTCTTCTTAACTCAAGACTCTAATTAATTTCGTTTAGTCCACGTGCCCAATTACATCAACAAATATTTGCAGCATTAATTGAACAATTCTATCAAAACCCAGATTAAAAGACCTCAACAGCTTATAACACTTGTTTGTTTTCTCTCATAGTGTGGAGTAGGTATAACTGCCTATGAATAGATTAATAATGTATACATGAGAAAACCACAAAAAAAGTCAGAGCTAAAGTAAAGGGTAATAAGTAGATGTGGAGAACGGAAACATGAAAACCGTACTTAAGGTGAAACAAGCTCTCTGGCAAACAACCTTAAGAAGGAACAAATCCCAAATCTAATATACTAAAACTAATTACTATTATTAAAATTTTAAAAAATACTCGATCGTCCTAATTGGCAAGAACTTCCCATATCAACTCGGGGTCGAACGACGGCAGCCTCGCGAGCGAGTAGCCTTCAAATTCCATCTCCCCAAGCGGCGGAGGAGGCGACAGCGGCGGCGGCCAGATGCCGTCTTCCTCATTGTTGGCCACGGACGACGAGGGCGACTCCACCGCCTTACTCTCCGTGGTGGTGGTGGTGGTGGTGGTGGTGGTGCTTGTGGTGGTTTCCGGTTTCTTGGACGACGACTTCCGGCCGCGCTTGGCCTTCTGGCAGATGGCCTGGATCTTAGCGTCGACGGCGGCCTTGAGGGCGGCGAGGCGGGCGCCGTCGCCGAGGCCGATGCGGGCGGGATCGCGGAGGTTGGGGAAGTTGAGGCGGGCGTACTCGCCGCGGAGCTTGTAGGCGGCGCGGTCGTAGGCGTAGGCGGCGGCCTCGGCCGTGTCGTAGGTGCCGAGCCACACGCGCATCCGGTTCTGCGGCAGGCGTATCTCCGCCACCCATTTCCCCCAGTGCCGCTGCCGCACTCCCCTGTACAGCTTCTTCTTGCTCGGGGGGGCCAAATACGTGCTCGGGAAATAACCCGGTTCGATGTAAACCGGGTTATTAGCGACTACGGGAATTCTCGAATTCTCGTTCGAGAATTTCCGCAGCAAATCTCTCTGCCGAAAATAAACGGATGAGCCTAGCGGCTCCGTGGCTTGAGCAGCCGCGGAGTTTGCGTTTTCGCAGTAGGAGAAGATCGAATCCAACGTGTTTGAATTCGTCGATAGAATGAGTTGTGAGAGTGAGATTCCGATCCCGGATGCGTTCTCCGTCGGGAAAGGAACCAAGTTCTCTTCGATTCTTGCCATTTTTTCAAAGATGGAAACAGGGGAGGAAGCAGGGTTCTCAAAAAAATGCCCCTTTCTCCTCACAATTTGGGTAACAAAAAGAAAAAAGAAAAAAAATACTATTTGATCCCAGATAAAAGGAAAGGATCAATAGAAGAATATAGCAGAGGCAGGATTAGACAAGTTAGAGTGGTGAAGAAGATTTAATTATTTGATTATGTTGGAGTTGGATGATATATTTATAGAGGGGAGAGATGGAAGGATTTTTTTTTCCATGTTAGTAGCAGTTCACATTTATGATCTAACTTTTATCTCTGCCAATATATCTTCTGCTCAATTGACTATAATGCCACTCATTCCGTGTGTACGGTTAATACTTATATTTTTTTCAACATTAGTGAATAAATTATGATTTGTGACATAGTTTTTCCTTAAATGACAAACAGACAACAATATGTTCCGCATCAATTTTCCTGTTCCAACTCTATCACTAATCTGTATAATCTGATTATAACAGTTTTAATTATAAATTAAAGATAAATCGAGTTTGTTAAGAGGTGAAAAATGCGATGTCTTTATCGTGATCATGAAAATAAATAGCCAAAACGAATTTCTAAACTGGTAAATTTATGGACGTCAATTTCCTAAAAAGAGCCGTAAATAAAGTATACATAGATGCACCGAATAATCTCATCTCGTCTGTATATATATAATTGAAATTCCCATAAGAGTGTGATATTTTTATGGTTGGCAAAAGTGAGTTCACAAATAGAGTCATCGCGGCCACATCTGATAGACAGAAGCCTACTTTATGAATTTATTGCGACTCACTTTTTTCTTCTCAAAATATGTCCTCCGATAATGTCATAATGAATGCCCCACTTCCACGCGTAATGTCGTTGTGTGTATTTTCTTCTTCTTCTTCTTTTCTGGTCACTAAATATAATCTCATCCATCAACAACTAATCACTTTTTAATCTTTTAGTTTAGGATAGGATTGTATTAATTTTGCGTTCAACATTAACTTTTTATACTATCACACGTGTCCCAACTTTTCTCATCAACTTTTTTTCTTTCAACATATAGGACCATAGATATTGTAATGGATATATTCCAAGTGAATGGGATAGTTTAACCAAGGGTAAATATTTAAATATGATATTACTTCTATTTGTGTGAGCCGTTTATGATTGATATTTTTAAATATTCAAATATAATATCTTAATTCATCCATTGTTATAAATGTAGTTTGGTTATCTAACCGAATGTAAGAAAACATGACATAGGATTAACGATTGTTGACGTGACCACTGAATCACCCTATATGAGACATTTTGTGTTGCGTGGATGTTAGTCCGTGTCATGTTTACTTCGATGACGTTAGACAATCAGACTACATTTTGAATATTTTAAAATGTTAAGGATCACAAAATATTCACATTAACAAAAGTAGGACCATGCGGATGGATCTATGGTATGGATGCACCCCAATACAATTTCAATACTTCTTCTTATATTTATGTATTACATTAAACTCAATCTAAAAGTTGCCCAATTCAAAATAATTAGAAAGTTAAAACAATACCATTATTTGTTGATTTTTCTTCCTGATTGTGGCTTAAATCTATTTTTTTTCCTTCAAATTATTCAATGATTATGATAATTGCAAAATTGTGAAGAAATATTCTCCTAAAAATTTCACTATCTTATATACATGATTTAAATAGTTATGCAAGAGTTTCAAGTTTTTAACCTGTTGAGTTTAATCAATTATTTATTGAATTCTATTTATTGAAGTATCGCAAGACAACTTACGTAAACATTGGAATATTTTAGTATTTATGAAATTTAACGCGCCGGAATGTCTATTTTTCAACCCACCCTTTTATTAAACTCTGGATCTACCGTCGAGTAAGACTATATATAAATATTAATAATTTAATTGAGGTCATATTCACTATCATTGATAATTACTACTTTCTCAGGTAGAGTAACAAGGTCTACTTTTAATATGGAATTATTATAAAATCAAATATAATACCATAAAATGTAGTATAGGAAGCTCGCGCTGGCTTGTTAAACTTTTACAATTATGGCTCCATTTTCATTCAAGGAAAAGGGTGGAAATCCAATATTTTCCTATATTTTCCATCCTTTTTCCATGTTCGGTAGGGTGAATAAATTTTCCCGATCAGGAGAGAAAATTTTCCCCGGACAGTCTTTTCCATCATTTTCACTCAAATCTTGGATAAAATTATCATGACTAAGGGGTGTGATAAAATTATCAAGAGGAATAAATTTCTTTTCTATCAAAGAGAACATAAGATAGAAAAGGTGGGGACCACCAATAATGTGATAAAAATTTTTCTTGTTTTCTTATCCTTCATTTTCTAAGAATAAATTTTCCTTCAATGAGAACGGAGCCTAAGCTTACCTCGTTAATTCAACGCATAAAATTTATGTATGGCCAAATACGCGCCTCTATTTTAATTGAATTCATTTAAATTTGATTAATCTTTAGTTAAGATTTACTAATATTAAATTAGACCAGTCCATTTAATTTTAGTTAAAATTTATTAATCGTAACTAAAATTTACTTGTAACCAATTAATGCATTGTGTATCTAGCTAGATGTACTGGAATATAATACAACGGTTGAAATAAAAACTTTCTTCTTTACAGAAACTCAAAATTAACTTAATTAACTGTTGATTTTTGTATGGTTTACAATTGTCACATCCCACTCACTATATGAAATTATTTAGGCGTAAGAATTTAGCTACGAAATGTACATTGGTGACATTTCAAAAGTCGTAATTATTTCTAAAATGGATGGTTCAGGAAGAATTCATATTCATGAAAAATCATTTCAAAATTGATTCAAGTTATACAGAATTGCACAGACAAATAATCGAATTTAAAGATTTAGCAATACGTATATTTATGTCGAGGATGGGCACCCAAGTCGTAAGTAATTTGACTTACTACTTACTAGTAATAATACCATATGGACACGTGCCTAATTCACAGAATGCCTACATGCACTTATAAGTGTGAGTGAAATGCTTGATTCCTACTTTTCCGTTACAAGAATCATATTGCAAAAACATTACTATATATTATTGTTTGACATTCTTTTTCGTGTTTATATGTTAATTAATTAATTAATTAATTGGTTACGGTGGAATGGAAACTCCCATTAAGTCCAACTTCAATTGTTTGCACTATTTTCATTGTAGTGTATTTTTCCAACCCCCGTGCTCTGCACTAAAAAAATATTCTCCTTAAAGAATATTCTCTTAAAAATTTTAATTATTCAAAGTTTTCCAATTATTAGATCTACCTAATTCTCTCATCTAAAACTGTTAAATCAACCTAAATCATGGGACTCGCTCACTATAAAATTTGGCATGAATAGTGCAAAATCTAGTAAACTGTTGATGTGGTTTAATCACTGCCAAAAAAAAAAAAAAACTATACCAAAATCAATTAAATAGTATGTGGTTGGAGTTTCCCTAAGTATATGTTTGTTCATGTATAAAGTTTCTCTGTATAGTATCATATTTTTGTAGAAAAGTGTTAATTATGATAGTAAAACAAAATAACTAATTTTCAAGAGAGAATAACAACGATGAATAAATAAGGGTGTCTTCCTCCTTTTTGCCCTATTTGTAAGTGACGTTTTGCACTTGAGATACATTGTTTCATATATTTAGTTTCTCACTTTGTGTCCCATTTTCATTTTCTTAATTTTTTTTCATATTTTTCCTTAATTTCAATTTTATTATAGTAGTTTAATTGTATAATTATTAGCACGAGTTCATTCTATCAAGTTAGGGTATAAGATTATTTTTATTATTTTATTTTATTTTATTTTTAGTGGTTAATAATTTATTTTTAGGGTATAATTTTTTTAAAACATGAATTTTATGTAATAAAGGTTAAATATTATATATTCATGGTATTATAATATTTTTTATCTATTTAAAATGTTATTTTTAAAATAATAGATATATATAGACTATAGTGATGGGACATGCTAGTGTATAGAAAATTATGGGACACTGGATCTTAATTATCCGAGCTTTTTGATGGAGTGTAGTACTTGTGAGTTGTGACAAACATATATATCTTAAATTCAAATACAAGTGTCAAATTTGTTTCTGGCTATTGTCCACAAATAAGTTTTATCGATAATTATCTCATGATAGTTGTCGTACCTTCCATCGATCGTCATATAGATAAGAGTTTACTATATTCGGAATTTTGATCACGTACTTTATTAATATTGATCGTGTAGTGTTTTGGACCACTAACATAAAGTTGCTCTCTAATTTGATCTCGATTAGGTAAAACAAAAAAGGTTTGAGTTTGGATTACATCTAATTAAGATATAAGAACATACGTTATTAGAATCGAGATCCTTTCGCAGCTAAACTGCTAAAGCACTCCATATGCATAAATTAGTTACATGTTTCAGTTGTTAAGACAAAGTAAATGACCATAGTAGTCCAAACTCTAAGTATATTTCATTTGTTTCACGAGATTTAAGGAATATCTCAAGATAATAATTATTGATATTTAAGATGGACAATCTTCTAGCAAGCCCATTCGAAACTTGGCAAAAATCCCTATTACCCCGGTGTACATATACATTACCTTGTAATAAAGGGTGATGTGATAGAAAAAGAATACATCTTAGATTTGAATAATGTGAAATATATATACCCCAAATATATAGGAGTCCACCTCTCGAAACTTTAATCAAATTATAACTAACAAAAAATCTTCAAAGGTCTTTATTGGAATAGAGAGAAAATATAAATTCTCCATAACTTACTTATCGATCGACGACAATCAAGAAGTCTCGTTTAATTTAATGGATGGAAGTGGAAAGGGATATATTAGTAGAAGTATATATATATGAGTCAAATATTTATTTTTCGTGATGTTAAATGTAGGTGGCTAGTCCAAGACTCACAATTAATTTGGTTCCGATTGATCATTATGTATGGGTATGGCACGTCACCTAAAAGACGTGAAGAATGATCTTCTCAGGAGAAAACAAATTAAAGCATTGTGTGAAATAGGACTCCCGCCCCCATATTATTGGCTCGTATTTTTTTTCGATGTCTTGACATTTTTGGCCATTTTTAAATATATTTTTATTACACACATAATTTAAATAATACTATATACTACTAATATCGTTTAATATTATTTTTCAGCTCTCCTAAAATCTCATGCCTAAATAAAGGAGACAACAATATTGAGACATAAGGACAAGTATATATTTTATAATTATACTGATACAAGCAAAAATTACGAATGAATTATAAACTTCTATAACTTATTTTGCAATTTTAATATTACTTTCAAAAGTTCATGATGCAATTTATAATTTTTGCATGGCGGTGAATTGGGCATTTAGGGATGTGACTTTTTCGGCTATTTGCTTTTCATTTTGGTCAATTCGGATTTAGTAAATATTTTTTGACATGCAAGTGAGTTAGATGTTCCCGAACTCGTTCTTGCCAAAATAGAATGCATCCTGCAGTTTAATCATGGGCTTTGATATGTATATTTGACTTCTAATTGCAATAAAAATAAAAATATAATGTAATTGACAATCTACATTAAATTAAAATTACAGTCAATGTTGGTTATTTATTTAGCAAATTTTCCCAATATGTAACATCTTGTGTGTCCACCAAATTACGAATACTAAAAAACAAGTCGGAGAGTACAAATGCTAGCATGTTTAGGTAATAAAATCATATTTATATTGATCACTTTAATAGTTAAGATTACCAAAAATAAAGGATTGATCTACACGTGAATTTGTCACACTCAGCAATTCTCCGACTACAGCTCACTTAATGTTACGGATAAGAGCCTCTAATTAAAGTTATATGCAAGACGTGGCCGTCAAGTCTAGAAGATGAAGAATTCATGAAAATGAAATATATAAAACTAATAATGATAATATTAATTGGGGGACCATTGGTGATTGGTTTCCTGCATTAAAGGTGTAAAGGCAAAAAGGTTGAAATGAAGAAGAGGAGAGACAGTGCTCGTGATGGGCCATTAATCTCCCCAAAGGGTATTTTCGTCTTTCCATGCATGCATGTGATACCAACACCTAACTCTTCCCAAAAGTCAAATCCAATTTCACATGTATTCATTATCTTTTTCTGTTTCTCTTGATTTCCCACATGCCACACACACCACTCTACCCCTCTAAAACTATTTCCCAACTTTGGCTAAACTATTGACTAATTAATTTCTCCAATAATAGTAATATCTCCGAATGCTGAAATTGGATGCAAATTGTCTTCGTTTAATTACAAAGATTAATTTACATGACTACTTTCTTGCTTACATTAATAGCATCCAAGAATCCGCTTATAGAAACATAGCTTAATTGGTGCAAGAATACATGAGAGTAAATTAAATATGACGTGTGTTTGAATTTCTATGAATAATAGCAAATTTGTACCTTAACTACGAAGTTTCAGAAGCAAAACATCTACCAAACTCAGTGATGAAGAGTTTATGGCATATAATAATTGAGTGTGCTTTTGTATGGGATCAAAAGTTATTAGCACTTTTGTGTGTGGTATATATGAATTTGAGCCGCCTAAATTTGTGTGGCAAATTTTGATAGTCATCTATCAATTTAAGAATAAACTCTAGCTTTTAATTAATATGAATTGTACGTGTCTCTTTTTGTATCCTATTTCCCTTTTAATGCTTTCAACTAATGGAATTGTTTTGCAAGTGAAATCTCGTTTAATCGAATTACCTTAGGCTAATGTAATTGTCCTCAAAATTTCATGTTTTACTTCATTAATGCACAATTTGCGTATACTAGTTGAGTAGCTATCAATAAATGTAACATAGATACGCCATTAGAATTTTTTTAAGATATAGTAATTAATATGAAAATATAATAGGAAATTAAGGTTATGACAATTGAGTTGTAGACTTAGATTCCTCGTGGGAGTGGGGAATATTATTCCAATGTAATTAAATGTGCTTCTCAATAGTGTCATCTTAATAAGGCGATGATATACGTGAAATATCAATCTGCACGGATGCTTTGCTTCTAAAGGTATTGATGAGTAGCATGGATGGTTTGGTGACTTTTTAGGTGCATAATTACGTGGTTGGTAGCTACTTCACGTGCTAAGTTACAGGAATTAAATAATTTACTAATCGACTTTGCTTTTAAGTGGCCAAGTGTTGAGGTATATATATTCAAAGTCTATGATATACATAAATATATAATCCTATAAAAACATCAATGCATCAAACCCAATAAATTTAATTGAATGTGACACCTATGTTCAATTCGTGCACAACATCAAGAAATTTATGTGTTACCTGCGATCATCTCCTAACATTATCAATTGTATACCGCATTTGCTTACATTTTTCACTAGTGCAAAAATATTACTGTTTCTTCTACGTATACAACAGTTAAATGTGCTCGTACATGTCAACTTGTACCAAAATTTAGACGCGTCCTCCAAAAGTTTCATGATTTTAAAACATGTTGAAAATAATTCACAACCTTCCAATGTCGTTTTTTTCCACTGCCATTGGATATATTTTTTTTTCACTTTGCACACTTGGGTTTCGCATGTAATAAATGTGTTTCCAATTACAAAATGGATTTGTGAAATTTAAAACTATAATTATAACCCTAAATTGAAAAGAGTAAGGAATTACTACTCTGCATATGCAAATGGAATTCATGTAGAGTTAAAAGTAAAGAAGAGATAAAAAGAGGGAAGGGCAAATAGGTAAAAAGAGAGGAAGGAGGCGACAACCACAAGGTTGGGCGGCGAGATGCGAAAAAGGCACGTTTTGTCGTGTAGCGGGACTTGGTCGTAACTGTGCAAGTGGTCCACATCTCATCTCACTGCTCAACTGCACACCGACGTGTCGTCTCGATAATTCATGCCCCAATACGACATCGTTTTACTACTACAATGTCAATGCATGCCCTCATCATGAACTCTGCATTTCGTCATCATTCTCATTCTCCCCTTTTTTGCATGGCTCACTAGTATATAAAATAATTAATCATATTTTGTGTTATATATTCTCTGCCGTGCTTTAGAATTTTAATTACTTTTCAAAAGTTGAGTATCTCACTTTCAAACTTTGTATTTCTTATTTATTGTATTATGATGGATGGGGAAGTATATATATATAAACATATAGTAGGAGTAATAATTTTATTCTTATTTTTTCATTTTATTTAGTTATTATACTTATTTCTTATTTAACACAATATATGCTTCCTCATTTGATATTTGAAAGTCTCACACATATACTTATTGATCCCTATAGTCGATTCTAATACACTGACTCATTGATTGAAGGGGAGATATCGTACCAACTGAGCTACGTTTTATTTTCTTGTCATTTATAATATTTATATGAATACGTTATTATTAGAAACATGACTAGATGGGTAACTGCATTTAGTAATAAAGATTGATATACTACTTAATTAATTTTATTGTGGAAATACAATTAGAAAATATACAAACATTGTCAAGTGGAAAAGTAAGCAAAGTAGTAGTATATTGCAACAAAGAATTAAGACACTATGATAAATTTCATCAGAATGAACTTTATGCATTAATTAACAAGTCAACAACACCAATACCTTGAGAGCACTTATCTTCTTCCACTTAATAGTCATAAATCCACATTGAATGCCCAATTGAGGGATGCTTCTACCCACTTACAAGCCACACAAATAAATCATAGTCTATCCCTTATATACTAAGGCTCCGTTCTCTTTGATGGATAAATTATCATGGGAAAATGAGAGAAAAGAGAACATTTGCCCTTTAAATTTTTCCTTCTTTTCCATCTATTTCTTTAGAAAAAGGAGTTTTACTCTTTCTTCCTCCTCCTTTTCCCTCAAATGGAAGGATAATATTATCCCACTTGAGTGAAAAAAATTATCCTTCCTTCCATTGGAGTGAAAAGGAGGAGGAAGAAAGAGTAAAAAAAAAATTCTTAGACAAGGGGATGGAAAAGTAGGGAAAATTTAAAGGCAAAATGTTTTCTTATCCCTCTTTTTCACATGATAATTTTCCATCAAAGAGAACGCAACCTTAATATATAATAGGGGTATAATTGCATTATTTCAGAATTTGTATATTTTCACAGCAAAACTTACAATAAGGGTGCTTATGTGAAATTTTATATATATGAAGGTCATAGTTGTACATTATTCCTAGTTCTAAAGTGGATTTCCGTTAATATGGGAGATTGTTTGGTTGATGCAATGAGGTGCATATTTGTCCAAATTCGACCAAAAGGCAAATAATTACAAGAAGGAAGTAGACACTTTCAATCATATTCCCGCAATATTAACAGTTTTGAGATTTAGAATAAACTAGGCACTTGAATTATAACCCTGCAATAACATGAAAATAAATAAATAAAACTATATTTTGTAGTAATCACCATATCCCAAATACATCACTAATATTGTTTGTTTACTTATAGCTTAGCCTTGTACGCATCAAAGCGTAAGAAATTTAGCACACCTTAGCCTTCCCACTACACTAAGTCTATAATTTGGGTTGATAGTTTTGCATCAACTTACAAGCTACGCATCATTTCCACGTCGCACTTTGGTTACTCTTTGACTTATGTTACCACCCAATTCCCCCTCTAACAAGACTCACTCCCAAGTAAAGCACAAACACACCCACCCTTTTTCCTCCCATGCTATTGCTTGCTTTAATTCTTCCCAATCATTCTCAAATCCTTCCATCTAATTAGTAATTGTGCTAATATTTAAACATATCTTAACTTTTTCATGTAAATATATTAAATATGACCAGAAAATCACTTGTTGTTACAAATATAGCCTGATTAACTAACGACGTTGAAGGAAACGTGACGTGGAATAACGGTTCTTGATGCGGCAGTTGATTCTCGTCATATAAGACAAAACAATGTTGTTGTTTTTTAAGTGGTTTTAGTCCACTTAAGAAAACAGATCGTTAAATAAAAACAGAGTAATTTTCTGATCACATTTGAATTATTTAAAGTTAGCCCATAAAATACTTATACATATGGACAAATGTCATGTCATAATTGATTATTAACTCTTAATACTTATTCTTTCCTGTCGAGAAGGCCTAGCTCAAGTGGCAAAGGTGAGGCACACAGTCTCTCTTTTGCGAGTGGTCATAAGGCCCCGACCCATGCCCCATGAGGTCTAGTGGTCCCGCCTGCATGTGGTTAGCTGTTTCGTCTTTGTGTGTCATAGTGGTCCCGCCTGCGTGCAGTAATGGGCTTTAAACTATTACGATGTATATGTAATTCTAATAAAAATACTTCTTCCTTCCTTTTCTCTTTTTCTTATCTTTATTATTTTAATTCGGGGCTAAATGCATGCATAAATTACTATAAGTAATATCTTTAGGAAGAAATATTATAAAAGGGGCACTTACACACACTATATATATGAGATCAACCTTTGGTAGAGCTTAAATACAGAGAGCTGAGAACTCTTCTTCTTCACTTCACTTCATTCTTCTCTCTCTTTCACACACAGAGACACAGAATGGAGAAGGTGTTTGGGCTGAGCCACCTCTTCATGACGGTGTTCCTCTACTGCTTCGCCAACTTCATGGTGGTTCCGGCCATCACCGACGTCACCATGGCCGCCCTCTGCCCCGGCCAAGACGAATGCTCCTTAGCCATTTATCTCACCGGAGCTCATTCCGCGGTCAGTATTAATTCATTTCCCTACATTATTCATTATTATTCTTTGCATCAAAAACAAAAATACTCCCCATTTTTGTTCAAGCTAAGCTGTCCTTCTCAACTATTGCTAACTCAACTAGATACTAATTTTAAAGTTGAAGCAACATTTTCATGTACAAAAGGAAAAGAATTTGAGTTGGTCGGATGGTTCACTATATTTAATTTTTATGATTTACTATTACTAACATTTTGTATTAATCGAATAATAATCATGCATATATACTAAGTAGTAAAGCATGAGATTCGAGAAATAAATTAAAGGGCCACTACAAGTGAATTTTAGTATGCCATTTCAACACATTTCTTCATTAGAAAATATTGATTATATATTCCTCGATAATTTAATGTGACGTGACTTGTGCTCATCAACCTACTTCGATATGCTTCGATCAAAGTTCTGTTTTTTCCCTTTGATTGGAATGATATGTGTGTTTGAGATGAAGGTTGTGTTTTTTCTCATTGGAAGGATTTCGGGAAAACAAAGAAGCTTCCCAACCTATATATTACCCTTTTGCAGTAATTAGTTAGTAGCAGTTAATAATTATGGCAAAGAAAATAGATAGAGTGTTAAAATAAAATTGCCACTTTCTCCTATTTAGATGCAGCTTACTGCTCAGAGACGGAAACATGAATAAAAAAGGTAAGACGTTTCACTTTAGTTTTATTAAAGTTATGAGATTAATAAGGTTTATATGTCATTCAGGAATTAATTTTTCAATTAAATTTATCATTGTAGGAAAAATTGTGTCGCCTTCCTAAATACAATAGAATTCATAGTTCTTCCGTATAGTATACAATATATATTATTCCCTTTCCTTGTTTTCAGTTGTAATACTATTATTTATTGAATTTTTTGGACATCTTCTCTATATAAGAAAAGGTTTATTTTTTTATTTTTTATTAACTCTGAAATCACACTCCAACAAAAAATAATTTAATTGATAGAAACGTTGCTTAGAGGATTGGTTTTTATCTTTAGCATGACACTCTCTTTTCGAAACTTTCAGGCTACGAGTCCTTTTTATAGCAACTAAATAGCAAGGTCTTTGGAAAAATCACTTTACCGAAGCAAATGATATTAAGAATTAAGATGGTATCTTGCATCTTCATTAAAAATAATGTTTTTCTTATTATAAATGACATTTTCTAGCTATATATTAAAATTTTTGAGTAACTATTGATATGACACACACCATTTTTTATGGACAATTTAGTTTACATAGTTGTTCAATTGTAAGATTTAGAATTATCACAAGTACTTATGTATCTGAAAAATATAATCAAATTCGCGGTCATTTTTTTCCATTCAATTTTGCTTCGTGAGATAGTTTACAATTGTAGTAAGTAATTTGAATATTTTGAAGGGAGAAAATAAAACAAAAGATACTATTACACATTTCATCCCTTGGCATGCAAGACACAAAGTGGAAGCCCACATTTATTACTTTATGTCCACTTAAGTAGTTGCCAATTTTACTTACTTTCTCCTAATCTCATGTAACATGGTATGGGGCACAAGCCGTCCACATGCTACACTCCACTCATACTACATTACTACGTCATATCTCATGATGATTATTATTATCATTATTATTTTATTTTCCCAAAGTTTGCAAGTTTGCTTTCACCTTTTTTAACCCACCTTCTTTAGTTATTCTCCAACCCAACAACTAATTCGATATTTATCATTTACCCCCTCCCATTCTAATTAAAAGTCGTTATAGGCATTTATTATCTTTTCATTTCATATATACTCAAGTAGATTATCACTAATTAAAGATTAATTTAAATTAGTTTTACTTTATTATATAATATATATGTCTGCCAAAGTCCAAAACGACTTTTAATGTGAATATATCCTTCCCCCTCGTAATTGTTAAATAGATATAACTTAGAATGTTGGGGGAATAAGTGCCACTTAATTAACATATACACAATTATTGTGGATAATTTGCTTAACTCTACCCTTTTTAGACCAGGACTATATAATATCGCGAAAACATTTTTATGGCACCCAATTAAATAGCCTCGTAGGTCTCATGCAGACCTATATATATAGTTGAGGGTTGGTCAACTTTTCTCATTTTTTCATCATGTAGGGACCTATCCGCAACATTAATGCATAATAGAAGAATCATTAATTAATTAGAAATCTTGTTTCCTCTTTTTGTGTTGGATTTGGTGGTAGATCCTCTTTATGTTGTTCTTTGATAGTAAGCAAGGAACCATTCTTTTCATATACGCAATAATAATTCTTTTGTGATAATTTTTTATATTATTGCAATAATGCTTTTTTTAATGATAATCACAGTTCATACAACAACCATAGTCCATACCGATTTAATTATACGTAATTAGGAGGAAAATTAAAACTAAATAAAATTTGATTCTCCCATGTGCGCACATATATTATATTTTTCTCTTTTTATCTTAAGAATAATTTTACAGCTCCTACACTAAATTCAAAAACACTTTTCTAACTCGTGCCAAAAATATATAAAAAAGAAATCGTCAATTCCTTTATAGTCGGAAAGGTAGTTAGTGGACTACATGAATGGGAGGGTAGTCATATTTGTGGTTTGTATATCAGATGATTAGAAATATGAAATGAAAAGACAAAAGAAGTCACCAACACACTGTTGTGTGTGTAATCCACTTGCATGGCAGCATGCACAGAGATATGCCCCAATTCTAATGCTGTATGATTTTTTAAATGAAATATTGTGTATTTTGTGCATATTTAGTACCAAAAATTCCACTTAAAGGACTATGCTAGTAACCAATAATTTCAAATTAAATACTTCAATATAGTTTATTTGCACTAACCAAATCTGACTTGTCGAGGACGGACATTGGAAGCCATTCCCACTTTTTATTTTAACAGAAATATATATGTGATCGCTATTTTCTGCGCGCACTGAGTAAATTCACATTCACATGCAATATTCATTCTTATTCCATATTTTCTTAAACTTTAATATAAATTGCAACTTATTGAATGAAAATCTAAGTTAATTTTCATTAGTATTTAGTTAATTTGTAGACATTATTCATAATAATGATTTGTAAGTGGCACAGGTAGTTGGATTGGGATCACTCATGATAATGCCTTTGGTTGGGAATCTTTCCGACATTTATGGAAGAAAAGTGATGCTCACAGTGCCCATGACTCTCTCCATATTTCCTCTGTGTAAGAAACTTCCCAATTACTAAATTTTTTCCTTTTAATTAGTCGGTAATTACCAAATATATTAATTGGTTAATGTTCCATGATACTTCCTTTTTTATTAAGTCGTGGCCCGTGGGTAGTAGTTTATGGCTAGATGCTCTTCTTTTTCAATGTTTCAACCAAAGATATTATTTTGGATAAGAATTTTTTTGTTAATTCAGTCTTTAAGGGATGTTATTTAATGGGATTTAGAACTCATATTCGGTCACCCACTTCACTAATTAGTTTATATCATACAAGTGATTGGACACGGTTTAATTGTGTGAATTGGAAACATTCTTTGCAGAATATTAGATGGCATAAGGAATACAAAAGAACAAATCTTAGTGTCGGTTTTCTTTTGAACGCATATTAAGTGTAAAGAAGTGAAAGTGGAAACAACTAACAAATGTACCAAGTTAGAAGTAGAAAAGAGGTAAAGTACATTAATAAAAGGAGATGGAATAAAGCACCCAAAAGAAAAAAGAAAAGAAAATTATGCAATAGTCATTAAAATTTTCTTACTTTGTTAGGAAGCTTTGTATTTATGGTGATGACTGATGAGTCACAACTTAGAATAACGACTTTCTTGGAGAGAGAGGAAAGAATCCGTAGAGAATCCAAGTCCAACCATAATATGGGCCTCAAATTTTTCTTTTGAGAAATGGGCCTCAACTTATTGTAAATATCAAAATAATTTTAAATACTAAGCCCATTTTTAAACTTACGAAAATTAGAAAATGATTTTAAATAGTAAGCCCAGTTTTATTAGTTGAGAATTAATTATTATGGTCCATAAATCCAATGTTAGGGCATGTAATTTAAAATATAATCAATATTTGAAATAAAAGTAAAAGTATGATTTGTGGTTAGTGAACACTATTCACCAACATCGTATACACAATCTCAAAATCTCTATTAATTTAAACGATTGTGTTTAACTTCAAAATGAGCAGAATATATTTGATGTGAAAATGTGAAATATTTGGACAGTGATACTGGCGTACAGCAGGACAAGATACTACTTCTACGCTTACTATGTTCTCAAAACTCTCTTTTCAATGGCCACTGAAGGCAGCGTTCAGTTTCTTGCTCTTGCTTATGTGGTAATAAAAATTGAAAATTATGCTTCAATTCCATTTCCACTACATAAAAAAAATCTCTCAAACATTCACAAACTCACGTTTGCAGGCAGATAATGTTTCAGAGAGCCGAAGGGCTGCAGTTTTCGGCATCATGTCCGGCTTCGCTTCTTCCTCTTTCGTCTTCGGAAACTTCTCCACTCGATTCCTCTCCACTTCTGCCGTTTTCCAAGTATATCTCTCATTCTTTTTCTTACCAAAAATGTGTTTTGAAGCATACAACTTCACATTACAATAAATGTTGTTTGTGTTTTTGCATTAGGTTGCTGCTGCGATGTCTGTCGTCGCCTTGGTCTACATGAGAATCTTTCTCCAAGAATCCATCCCCAACAATGTCAACACCCCAGAAACTGATTGCCTTCTTGAGAAATCCCCCTCCAAAAAATGGAGCCTTTTCAGAACTCTGCCCTCTCTCACTGAATCCATTTCCTTGTTGAGGACCAGGTACTAAACACTCCTAACTAGCCAACAATATGTTTATGTGATCACTAATTCCCCACTATAGTGAAAATGTCTCTTAAATCCATGTCAAGATTCCAATATTGATAGTTGGTGATTTAAATAAACATATCTGATTATTCGTGAAATTTTGATAAATTGAGTATAGTTTGGGGTTTAAAGTGATATACTTACCCTTTTTGTCACAAACCTTATTATCTCTGTTTGTATGTGCTTAATTTGCAGCCCCACCTTTTCCAAAGCAGCTGCAGTTGCATTCTTCATCAATGTTGCTGATGTTGGCCTCTATGCTTCATTGATGGTATGCCAAAATTTTCCAATACAAATCTTGATATGGTTGCATCTATTGATGAATAATGTGAGAGCATTGCTCAATTCATGCAGTATTACTTGAAGGCTCAATTCCACTTCAACAAAGATCAATTTGCTGATCTTATGATTATAGCTGGGATTGCAGGAGTAGTATCACAGGTAACAATCATAATAATAATTATTCCTACATTACTATCCAAATATATTTATCATCTCATTATATGTGACTAATCACTTACATCTCAAAATATTTCAGCTCATCATCATGCCTGTACTAACTCCCCTCATGGGAGAAGAAAAGATGCTTTCAGTTGGACTATTTTTCGCCTGCGCTCACGTAAGAATAAGATTCCTCTTACACTAACAATTTCTATGTTACATGTTAAAGATACATACTTCTCTAACTATGTTATCTTCTCTGCTCGGCAGATGGTGCTTTACAGCGTGGCTTGGGCGCCATGGGTGAGTTCTTCACCCGCTCGTTGCTCCTATTTCACATACGAATATTCTGTTAGGCGTTGTGTTGATATACGCATTTGGGGTTTTGCAGGTACCTTATGCTGCAGCCATGTTATCTGTTCTGGCTACTTTTGCCCTTCCATGTGTAAGTACTCTTTTTTTCCTTTTTTGGGCTATGCTGAAACTTTTATGATTTGTGAATGTTTTTGAAAGTTGTGGTTTCATTACAGCTGAGGAGTATTGCATCCAAACAAATTGGACCAAATGAACAGGTGATTGTTTACAACTAGTTTGATCTGATTTAGGTTTAACAGTTTGTAAGAAAATACTAAATTTCTGTCTCTTGATTAACATCAGGGGAAGGTTCAAGGCTGCATAACCGGCATCTGCTCCTTCGCCAACATCGTCTCGCCTCTTGCTTTCAGCCCTTTAACAGGTAACCATCGTTTCACCAACTCTAAATGCATAAAAAGGGCAAAAAATTGTTATAAGTGATCTAATTTATTTTGTTTTCAGCTATGTTTCTATCAGATAATGCACCGTTTCACTTCCCTGGATTCAGCATTTTGTGTTCTGGCTTAGTTGCTGTAAGCGCCTCTCCTAAAATAAAATATTTAGTTACATTATAATGTTACATAAGTAAATCATATTAATTCTTGTTTTATTTCTTTATATTGGATATAGATGATTGCGTTCGTGCATAGCACCACGATAAAGCCACCCCCGACGCCTCCCAAGAGCTGCAGCACCGACGTTTGCAGCTCCAGCACCGCGGATCCTTTAGTTTGAACTAAGACTACGTCTGCAAATCTTGTTTATAATGATCAGAATCTGGCTTAATGATCCACATTTTATAGATGGCACGTTGAAGGAGCTAGGCAGCCTGGTTCGAATATATTGCAGGGGAAATTCATGTATTAATTTATAAGCCTATAGGTATTGTTTTGCATCTAAGTTCTTTTATCTCTTGAATTAGAAATTTAGGAATTGTGTAAAGTGGGGCAGGGGGAATATTGGTTATTGTAAATGAGACTGGAGCTGAAAAATTCCCATGCATGTATGTGTATGGTTATATAGGAAATTTGCAGTCCTACTCTCTTCCTTGTATACATTTACAAATGGAGTCGAGATAAATGATTTCTCGAGCGTTGAAAAGTAGTTGTGTGTCTTAATTGACTTCATCGTAAATCTTAAATGAAAATAAGTATATGGACCAAAACCAAGAATTATCCCATTCTTTGCTGTAAAATATGATGTGAATTTAAATTGCTCAATAAGTATTGAAGATCATATAGGTAAAGTAATGATCGACACAATAAAATAAAACTAGGAATTGATTTGATTTACTTAATTTAATTAGTGTATGAAAAGGGCCCCACATTTAGTCCTCCACGTATCCAAATATAAAGGACGCCCCCTAACTAAAATGACCCCCTTCCATCTCCTACGTAGAAAATTTCCGCCACCCATATTCTTTCACTAGCAATATTCCATTCCATCACCACCCTCGGCGACGGCGGAGGCACCACGCAACCACCAATCTCCGCCACGGCCGACTCGGACAGCAACATTGCCACGGCAGAAATGGGCGAAGAGACTCCGGGCCCGGCAAACGAGGTAATCTACCTCCACGGCGACCTCGACCTGAAGATCATCGAGGCCCGCGACCTCCCCAACATGGACCTCCTTGTTGAGCGCCTCCGCCGCTTCCTCACCGCCTTCAAGGCCTTCCACAAGCCCCTCACCCCCCACCGCCGCCGCCGCCGTCACAAGCAGCACGGCAAGATCATCACCAGCGACCCCTACGTCACCGTCTGCCTCGCCGGCGCCCGCGTTGCCCGCACCCGCATCATCTCCAACTCCCAGAACCCCGTCTGGAACGAGCACTTCAAGATCCCTCTCGCCCACCCAGTCTCCCAGGTATAGCTCACGTTTCTGCGTGCCGATTTTCTTTTGCCTCGTTCTCTCCCTTATTTGGAGTCAAAATCATGCATGGTTTTCGCTTACGGACTCCCACCGAAACATACTTCAACCCTATACATTCCAATTTTCTCAAATATTCCACCAATTTTCTGCAATTTAAATCAAACTTGCAAATAAGTATCAAATCTCAAAAGATGAGCAAAAGAAAAGTTCACATGAAAAAATATAATTTTTGCAGTACATGGTTTCGAACCCAATGAATATTCCATATGTTTTGATTCACAAATTTCTCCGACGGATTCATGTTCGTTGTTCTCCAGTTAAAAGTGGTTCTCATTTGAACCTTATATATATAGGCCTCTGATTATTCAATATTTTGACTTCGGCCCATTGTTTATTTATGATAATTAGATCGAGTTCGAGGTGAAGGACAACGACGTGTTCGGGGCGGACAGGATCGGGGTGGCAACGGTGGCGGCGTCGCGGATAGCCTCCGGGGAGACGATCGACGAGTGGATCCCGCTGATAGGGGCGCAGGGGCGGCCGTACAAGCCGGAGACGGCGGTGCGGCTGGAGATAACGTTCACGGCGTGCGAGGAGAACCCGGCGTACAGGGGAGGGGTGACGGAGAAGTACTCGCTGCGGGAGAGCTACTTCCCGCTGCGGCACGGGGGGAAGGTGACTCTGTATCAGGACGCGCACGTGCCGGAGGGGATGCTGCCGGAGATAGAGGTGGAGGGGGGGCGGCGCTACGAGCACGACAAGTGCTGGGAGGATATCTGCCACGCCATCATGGAGGCGCACCACATGGTCTACATCGTCGGCTGGTCCATCTACCACAAGGTCAGGCTCGTCAGGGAGGCGTCGCGCCCGCTGCCACGTGGCGGCAACCTCACGCTCGGGGAGCTGCTCAAGTATAAGTCGCAGGAAGGGGTGAGGGTGCTGCTCTTGGTCTGGGACGACAAGACTTCGCATAGCAAGTTTTTCATCAATACTGTATGTATATATGTGCCTTCTTTTCTTTTCTTTTTTTTTTTCTTTTGGATGAGGAAATTTATGAATATATGAATGCAGACGGGAGTGATGGAAACTCATGACGAAGAAACTCGCAAGTTTTTTAAGCACTCGTCAGTCACGTGCGTGCTTGCTCCTCGTTATGGCAGCAACAAGCTTAGCATTTTCAAACAACAGGCATGTCATTTCCTTTTTATAATCATCATTGTCTTTGAGTATTCTTAGACATGGATCCAACAATTACAGTATGGGACGCCGGGTATCTCCGGATTGATGAACCCTAGCAATTTCAGACAAAATAACACATTAGAGCTTTCTTAATTAGAAGTACATATGGAGATCTCGATGAAAGGGTTCGATGTTTAAGTCAATGGACAATAGGGAAAAATAACATGAAGTATATAACAATAAATTGCAAATAATTGATAAAATGGTACAAATAAATGGAGAAAATGGGATGAACTTGGTTTTATCGGGTCATTTCTAGAGTTTGCGGAGATGAGCATACAACCATTAATTCAAGAACGGTGATGGGGTTGTCCCGGTTGATCAAGGGAAAGAAGGTGGAGAGAATGTTACAGTGTGTGAATAATTTGATGCCCTTGACCTCGTCGAGCCGTATTTAGATGGCTACTAGGACTTTGTTGGTTCGTACCATTTGGCCCTAGTTGTTTGAATATTCGTAGAATTAACATACCATGACCTTATCCTATATATACATTGTTGACCTAGAATTTGGACTTATTTTCGCTGAAATTGGATAGCCCTTCTAATTGGGATGACCAATTGGACCGATAATATTGGACTCAATGGGCTATATGAATTTTACTCATTACAAATGTCATTTCACTTCCTTTTCTCTTTTATCAGGTTGTGGGAACAATTTATACTCACCATCAGAAATGTGTGATCGTGGACACTCAAGACCACGGAAACAACCGCAAAATCACGACATTCATCGGCGGACTGGACCTCTGCGACGGGCGGTACGACACACCGGAGCACCGCCTCTACCGTGATCTCAAAACCGTGTTCCGTGGCGACTATCACAACCCCACGTTCGGTGTTAGCACCTCATTCTACATTCTCATACATATAAATATCTCTAGTGTATTTATATCAAAATTTTGATATATAGCCAGGAACTAAGGCCCCAAGACAGCCATGGCACGACCTACACTGCAAGATCGAAGGCCCCGCCGCTTACGACATCCTCACCAATTTCGAGCAGCGATGGAAGAAAGCCACCAAATGGAACGAGATCGGTCAGAAGCTGACGAGATTCTCGCGTTGGCACGACGCCTTGATCAAGATTGACAAGATCTCATGGATCACTTCTCCTTCCATGAACATCCCTAATGATCATCCTTTGCTCTGGGTCTATGAGGAAAATGATCCTGATAACTGGCATGTTCAGGTTAATCAAGTTCTTTTTTCCATTAATAAATCATAATTATGGATTAATAAACGAATAAGCAATATGTGAACAGATATTCCGGTCCATAGATTCGGGATCGCTCAAGGGATTTCCCAAAAGTGCGCATGCAGCAGAAAATCAAGTAAGCAAGTATTACTAATTTGTTGTCGTGTCATCTTTAACTGTAGTGAAATTAATATAACTCTGAATGATGGGAATTTCAGAATCTGGTATGTGCTAAAAATCTGGTGATAGATAGAAGCATTCAAATGGCTTACATTAAAGCGATCAGATCTGCTCAACACTTCATTTACATTGAGAATCAATATTTCCTGGGCTCATCTTATGCTTGGCCAGACTACAGACACGCAGGTATTAACACTCTCAATTAAAATATGTAGGATTATTAATTACTCCTAGTGATGGAAACTGATTGATATAAATATAGGGGCGGACAATTTGATCCCAATGGAACTGGCATTGAAAATAGTGAGCAAAATAAGGGCAAAGGAGAAGTTCAGAGTTTATGTAGTGATTCCAATGTGGCCAGAGGGTGTTCCTAGTTCTGCTGCTGTTCAAGAGATCCTTTACTGGCAGGCACAGACCATGCAAATGATGTATGAACTCATTGCTAAAGAGATCAAATCCTCTAACATCGAGAATGCGCACCCAACCGACTATCTCAATTTCTACTGTCTGGGCAACAGAGAGGAGTATCAGAAGAAATCATCATCAGGCAGTAGCCATGCCTCATCACTTCCAAATGGAGTAACTAATTCTCTCTCTCTCTCTCAACATTTCTTGCCATATATATACTTGTTGAATGATATTTGAACCTGAAAGAGACATGTTGGCAGGATGCAAGTACGACGCCGGCGGGGAAGATTAAATCTGGTCGGTTTATGATCTATGTACATGCGAAAGGAATGGTAGTTGACGATGAATATGTAATAATCGGCTCCGCAAACATCAACCAACGGTCTATGGCTGGTTCCAGAGACACTGAGATCGCCATGGGTGCCTATCAGCCCCATCACACTTGGGCTAAGAAGAAGCAACATCCACGCGGCCAGGTCAGCTCTATCGATCCACATTATAAACTCCTCAAAACAGATTATACGATATTCAGGAGCTTATAGTCATAGACTCTTGAAAAGTGTTTGACAGAACAGAACGCGCTGCAACAACTTATAAGTTTTAACATAATTAATTTTGTTAGCAACAATCAAGTTACATTCTCTCAATCTTTGTCTCTCTTTGGACCATAGTTCTTTATTTGGGTTAATATTCAACTAAGGTCTGATTATTGTTCATGTGAGTACTTTATGATTTGATATTCTAAAATAGTAGCCCAACGGTTGAATATTAGTCCAATTTAATTCCTTCTATCTAACTATTTAACGTAATTATAAGCTCAATTATCCAAACACGATGGACGACTTATAAAGCTCTTGAAATGCTACATGTGACAGGTATACGGGTACAGAATGTCGTTGTGGGCGGAGCATTTGGGGATGATTGATCCGTGCTTCAAAGAGGCGAACGAGTACGAGTGTGTGAAGTACGTTAACGACGTTGCAGAAGAGAACTGGAAGCGATTCACGGCGGAGAAGTTCACGTCGTTGCAAGGCCATATTATGAAATATCCAGTGGACATCGATTCTGATGGAAAGGTCAATTCTCTGCGTGGATTTGAGTCATTTCCAGATGTTGGTGGTAAGGTGTTAGGGGCTCCAACTAATCTGCCCGATGCTTTAACTACATAGATATGTGTAATTTTTGTGTTCATTTCGTGTAAATATATATATATATATATATGTTGTACCATTATTTAGGTATATATACATTCACTTTTCTAATTAAGCAATCACGACTTTTCCTCTGATATGTTATACAATTATATGATCCAAAATATGTAGGAGTTGAGACCTTGTATACTTTCTTTTTCTATCCTTTGTTTGTAGACAGAACATCGAGCTAGCTAGGAAGTTGAGTAAACTAGACATGGGTCTATGTATAGGTGCAACAATATTATGTATTGACTACGATTACTATTCAATTCATATTAATATGCTTGATGACTTCGCCATGAAAATTTGAGTAAAAAAATATGGATTTTTTGCTCCTAATGAGATTTCAATCTGTGTACAAATTTAAGCAACAAAGTGATTAATTCACTGTAATATCTTCACGGTCAAAGAGCTAAAACAGTTATTATATATGTTAAATGTGTGCATGGATATTGGGCCAACCTAATAATTCAACACAATTATTTTGGAAATAACAATATTAAAGATGTTTTATGGCCAGTGATGTGTGAATATATATCATCAATTAATCCATTTCAATAAACGTTTTCCTCTTATCCATTATCACAACACGAAAGACCGTTACTCATATATATTGCTAGACATTAATATATTCAAACAACAAAATTCCAATAATTTTGCTTGCTCACGTGAAAGTTGAAACTGGAGAAAACAATGGGAATAGGTTCTCATTGATTGCCAACACAAAGCAATTAACGCCTTTAGATGTTTCTAGCTAGTTAGAAATTAAAAATCATTGTTAATGGTGTTCATAATTTATGTATACATCGTGCAAGATACCAATCTAAATGTTTACTTATCCTTGTAGTTGTACTCAAAAGTCTGATTTTCAACAGTATAACAAACTACGTACCACTCACATACTTTTCCTTTACTAGCAAAAAGAACGTGCAACATATCATTTAAAATTTTCGAAACTTTTACGATTACTAATTATGAACTTGAACCAGATGTTTACAAGTATGCATGTATTAATCATATATCAAACAATAAAATCATTCCATAGTTAGTTGATTAAATTAGATATTCTTTTATTTTCCATGAGCAATGCTTGTGCTATCCTCATATGTTATATTCCTAAAAGTTATCGTTTTAGAATGAGAAAGTGTAATGCCATTAGAGTTATTTGGATATGAATAGCGGACTTTCTTAGATTTTTGATAATATGAGATCATCCATGACAAGACATCAAAGGCTTAGGACAGATTGATTGGTTTACAAAAATGAAATTATATGAGAATAGAATCGAATAGTATTATTATTATTATTATTATTATTATTATGATGATGATGATGATGATGATGATGATGATGATACTCCCTCCGTCCCATTACAAACGTCCATGTAACTAAGGGCACGGAGATTAAGAAAATAAGTATTTAGGGAGTGATTAAGTTAGATAAAGTAGGAAAGAGAATAATTTAAATGATAAAGTAGGAAAGAGAAAAGTAGAAATATAATTAAATAAGTAATAAAGTAAGAGAGAGA
>JAYJMF010000028.1:709935-726874 GCA_036873715.1 Salvia sclarea
TTAGTGAGCTGAGAATGATTATGGATTTGTTGAGAGACAAGAAATTGGAAGAGGGGAGCAGGATCAGTTATTTGCTAGCTGACACCGTCGATATTGTTCACAATTTCCTGCAGGGCCTCAATCTATTCCTCACTTTAGGCAATAGTTTTCACATCGAGATCAAATTTGTCCATGGATGGGTCAAAGAGGTAAAAAGGCGCATTCTTCAATTCGACGCTGATGGGGCAAAGACAGAGGCCAGCATGAGATCAGATCACGAGGAAGGTGTGGTGGGCTTGGAGGAAGACGTCCGATTGTTTCTTCACAAAGTGGTTTCTATTGAGGAAAAAGAAGTGCAAATTAATGTTGTGAGAGGCATGGTTGGTATTGGGAAGACGACTCTTGTTAGACAATTATATAACGATGCAAACGTCGTTGATGGATTCAAGTGTCGTGCTTGGGTATGTATTTCTACTGAGTTGAGTCATAAAGAGGTACTCATGAAACTAATACAACAGGTAGTAGATAGCAACAAATTTCAAAGAGATTCGATGTTCGAGAAGATGAAGCGCGCAGACAACCGGACTCTCCAGAAAATGCTTTACAAACACCTAAAGGGATTGATGCCGTATCTCATAGTTCTCGATGACATGCCCAAAGAAATGAGCTTGGTGTCGATCTGGAAGGCTCTTCCAGATGAAGGTACGCTCGTCTTTGTACTTATCTAGTGCTCTGATTTCGACTGAATTATGTTCTCGTTGAATTAATTAGGAATAGGCAACCTAATTACTAAAGTCTTAAAGTGATAATTCCATTTTGTGTAAGAACGTGAAAGCATTGCACTGAATGTATAAAGTCGCTGTAAACAATGAAAATTTATCCTCTGATCATGAGATTCAAACACACATTATGCATATATACAACAAAGTGATGCCCTTAATTGTAGAATTTTTCATTCGAATGACTAAAAATAATTATTGGGTTTTCAATATAGATTAAGGTTCTCATTTCAAATAAAAGCCCCTCTTAAATTTCGAACGTTAGAACCATTTCCAGTCCTTCTATGGCAATGATTTACGGTGAACACATCTACTTTATAATTATATTTCTTTCCTTCATTATAATCACTACTTTTGAAAACTACAATGATATGATATGCATGCATCGCACAAAAGGAATGCTAACATATTTTAAAACTCGTTTTTTACCGGTGTATGTAATTCGAGAGAATTTTAAATTTAACGATTCCTCGTCTTAATTAAGCAGGCAAAGGAAGTAGAGTGTTGATCACAACTCGCTTTCTTGATCTACCACCGAAGCCTTTGAGTTCAACAGAATATTCAACCTTATTCAAGTATCATGATATGAAGTTTTTGGATTCTGACAAGAGCTGGCAATTGTTTTTGAAAACAATATTCTATGGGAATAAATTGACAAGTGATGAAAAATTCCCAAAACACTTGGAAAGAAGGGGGAAAAAGATGTTGACAAAATGTGGTGGTCTGCCATTAGCTATAAAAGATGCTGGAGAACAGGTAGCAAAAATATGGGAAGAAGTTCTTGAATCAATTGATTTCGATTCAGTTTTGCCCTCATTGGAATCGAGTTATCAAAAATTGGGTCCAATACAGAAGTTATGTTTCTTCTTCAAGGAAAATACGATCGTGAAGGTCAAAAAGTTGTTGCAGTTTTGGGAAGTCGGAGGTGTGCTCTTACAGAAACCAACATATATGAAAGATCATGTAAAGGACTTAATTAAAGAATCCATTGTTGAGGTCCATCAGGCGAGACTATTGTATGGAACAAAAAGTTTGCACATCAATGCTATATTACACAGGCTATCCATCAAAAAAGCAAAGGAGAAAATAGGTTTTGAGATCAGTGATAATTGCTTGAGTTCTTTTAGAGATAGGGTTGGCAATTCATGCGTGTCGGTTTGTTATCGTGCCGACACGATGAAACCAACACGACCCGTTAAGGATATGCTCGGCACAACACAACACGACATGACACAAAATGATAAATTCAAATAAAAACTAGTAGGAAATAAATTTAAAATAGTAATAAAAAGATTCAAAATAATGGTAAAATTAACATTAAGTTTATATAAATATTATTGGGTTATACAAGCACCACATGATCCAACATAAACACGATTGCAACACGAAATTAACATTGAATTGTCAAATGATCTTTGTGGAAAATGGAGGATTAAATTATATTCAAGTCTTTGATGAATAGGGTGGCGTTTGGTTTGTGTGATTAAATGGATTAGATTGATAGCATAATTACACTTCAAATTCCCCCTCCCCCATTCATAAACTCTCCTTTCTAAGTCCTCTTTAATTACTCCACCACTCCTTATGCCCTCTTTCTCACTCAGATGTGTGATTATTGGTGGGATTCACACATTTGAGTGAGAAGGAGGGCATAAGGAGTGGTGGAGTAATTAAAAATGAGGGTTCGTGGATGAAAAAGAAGAGTTTTAAAGGGTAATTTTACTATCAATCTAATCCATTTTGCTATCAATCTACTAGTATAAAACAATTGAGATGGGTCCAATTATAGGACTACAGGCCCACCCAATGGGTTGGGCTTAATTTCCGGCCCAATGTTTTGACACTTTTGTACGCCTCTCTTGCTCGTAACTCGTAAGTCGTAACATCCTAGTATTATTTAAGAAATAATACTTCATGAGAAAGTTTCTAACAAAATCTCACCTTCTATAAAGATGGCCAGTAGCCTAACATAGCCCAATTCATTTGAAATCAAATAAAACCATTCGACATATATAAGCCCATTCAAAATAAATAAGACTTGAATCTGCCCAAAATGTGCAACGGAATCACTTGAAAATAGATAAAACTACACCGGTTCTTTATAGGCCCAAAATGTGCCACGGATCACTTGAATTTCTTTTACATACTTTACAAGTTACAATTATATATATACTTTGGTTTGTAAGAAAGAAATTATTTATAACTGCCGGAGGAAATGCTAAACCAATATATTTCCAGAAAGGCTCCTTTGTTCAATAAGGAAATATTCAAAATAAAATAAAATTTAAGAAGAGAACCAAAGGAACAATGAGTATTAATAATTCATTTTCTATATAATGCTACATGGCACCTTTACTATGAAGTTTAGTGCTATATCGAGAACCTCAAGCTTTTTCGGGCGGCCCAACCAGCATGGTAGCTCTTAAATATGTTAATCTAAACCATTGCTCCAAACCATTTGGAGCAATGTTTTCAAGCCAAAACCTTCCATGTCAAGTATCTTAAGTAGTTCAAATCTCTTCCAATAAATTAAGCTAACAAATGTCACTGATGCTACAAAAGTAGCACACAAATATTTAATGGAGGATGTCACGTGCAAAGTGAAACAAGGCTAATAAAAACAATTTTCAGTAAGCATAAAAGAGATAAAAATCAGATTCAACTGAAGAATATTAGTTCATGAAATGCAACAACTGGAGAGTTGAATTAAGTCGAGCAAAGCGTGTTGCATTGTTCTTGTAGTCCCAAGTTCGAATCACAATATAGTCAGTTTTGCAAGCTTTTGTTTTTTTTTTGGCAATTTTGAGGCAGCAGAAAGTGTTGATGGATTTGTGTGGGCTTTCTTAAATAACCTCCACGCATTAAGGGTTAAATCCTTCTTATAAATTAATCTTATCATTAATCAGCCACAAAGCATTATTAATCTCATCCAATAATCTCATCCAACAGCAACGTGTGAGACAACTTTTTTTTGTTTTAAATGAGTATTAATTTTTTGGTTTTTTATGATGGTTTTTTTTTAAAAAAAAATATCTAATTTTTTTTATTATTTTTAAATTATTAATAAAAGAGCCCACTTTTCAAATTGGCACGGGCCCCATTTTGGGCTTGCCCCGCCCCCAATAAAGGTGTTTAAAAAGGACTAAATAAGTGGGAACGACTCGAAAAAGAAAACAGACCAAGTTTAATAGGATGGAAAGAATAATACTTCCCATGTCCTTTAATTGTTGGTGCATTTCTATTCGGCATGATAATTAAGGAGAATTGAAAAAAGTAGTGTAAATTGTATAAAGTAGTGATAAGAATATATTATATTTAAAGTTGTGTGTGATAAAAATATCCACAAAAGGAAATACATCAAAATAGTGGAACATCCCAAAAAGGAATATGCACCAACAATTAAGGTATGAAAAAAAGAGTATACTACGATAATGCATGCATATGGAATTGAATGGAATTTGACAGGCCACGTCAAGTTGTCGGTTGTTGGAAAATAAAGCAGTATACTTTTGACATAAATACTGAAAGTTAGACAAAACTTTATGATAGTTTTGAATATTTTTTATAAATCACAGTTTATTCGAAATTCAAAATGATATTCAGTATGATTGTAATATTTGTATAGCTGCACTACTCTTTAGAATAATTATTAATTAGTCTCCTAGCCTGACCAAAATTGGTAGACTCCTGTCTCGAAAAGTGAACAGATATAGAATATTGCCGAACACACAGATCAATAAAAGGAACACGCACCTATCACTAATCACTATGATAAACAAATGAATTTAAGCATAAACACATATTTGGCCTATTTTTGAAACGTCAAGTTTAATATTGGCTCAATACATATGTTGAAGATCCATACAAGATAAAACGAAGAAGAGAAGAAAAAGCTAGCTGAGGAAAAGGTGTTTTATCGTTCATGATTTTTCCCGATTTAATTAAATAAATTTAGTTCATGCTAATATTGTCTGTGCTTCAGAGGAATTTTGTTCGACAAACAATTGTTTCAATACAAACAAATTCCAGCTGTTCCTGAAGACATGGTTAGTGGGTTCTGACCTTCTCATGATTTATGTCTTCTTTTATGTGTGTATTTAAGGTTGTTTCTTCTGGAGTTTTTGCTAGATGAGGATGGAGATTAACTTTTGGTGGTTTCAAATTAATTTTTGTCTTTATCATGGTTCATGGAAGTTGCTTAAATATTGTTCATTTTAGTTGGAGTAATAACATAATAATGTTTCTATAATGTAAGTGAAATCATTAAATAAAGTTGATTACCGACCATGGTATTATTGACGGACAACATTAATCCGTTGGTAATCGAAATTACCGATTGAAATTACCGACGGAAAATTCCATCGATAATCGACTGAAATTTTGTAGTGGGAGAAGAAGGCGCCGACTCCAGTTAGCTAGCTCAAGTTTTTCTCCCTCTGTTAAGCTAATTATGGCAATGGACCAGATCTGGACGGGATCTGCCTTGGTCCAAGTTCATATCCGAATTTTTTTTACTTTGCTCCAAATTTCCAGATCTATTGAACCCCAAAAAGTTGGATCCAAGTCCATATTCATGAAATTCGTGGGTCCACGGGTTTGGACCCGGACCTATATTAAGTCGACTATATATTATATATTGTTGATGACATCAAAGTAAAATATCCCTCCGTCCCAAAGATATTCTTTTGTTTTCCCTTTCGAATTGTTTCTTTTTTGGGAAACTTTTTATCCCACATATATGTAACTTTAAATAATACTAGTATAGGGAAAGGTTCAAAAGAGAACCACTTTTAAAGTGAGAACGGGAGAACCAGAAAAGTTATGAATCCGCGTTGATAATTTATGAATCCGCCGGTTGAATTTATGAATCCAAAAATACGGATTTTTTCATTGGGTTCGAATCTCATGAGCTGCGAAAATTATATTTTTTCCGTATTTTTGGATTCACAAATTTACTCGGCGGATTCATAAATTTTCAACGCAGATTCATAACTTTTCTGGTTCTCCGTTCTCACTATAATAATGGTTCTTCCGTTAACCTAACCATATATATATATATATCAATAAACTATAATTAATTATCATAAAGTTGTCCAAGATTAATCTGAGTAGAAAAGTACAAAAACTGAATAAAATCGAATAACTAGAAAGAGAATACACATGAAAATAGAATATATAAAGGGAGGGGAAGAGGATGAGAATGAAATAAACAAATTCACATGGAGGAAGAGACGATGGAATTTGTCGAAATTGTAATTTGGGGAAATTTAGGAACTATTAAAAGTGTATCTATTTATCCATAATTTTTTATAGTTTATGGGAAAAATCGGAATTTATCTATAGTTTATGGTTTTACAGCCAATTTGCCAAACTAAGCCATTTTGGACGCCGGAAAATAGCGCCACGTCAAGAAATCCGACGCCGCGTCAGTTTTAATTTGGCCGGAATTTGAATTCAGGGAAATTCAGGAAATGTTAAAAGATTATGATTTTAGCCACCAATTTTATAGTTTATGGGAAAAACCCAAATTTACCAATAGTTTTTTATTTTACAACCAATTTGCCCTATTATTAAATAATTATATTGGCTATTTATTGTTATTTGTGAATTTAACTTATGAGATCGATATGGACTCAAGAGTAAAGACCTACTACAACTCTAATTAGGTGTTCATAGGTAACCTATTTAACTTGTATATATAGTCCCCTCTTGGTTATGGTCCCCAATACACAAAATCAAACGCAGCTTTCTTTGAAGAAAACCCGAAGGTCCCGATTACGAGGAATAAGGCTAAAGGCGATTTTAATGAGGAAGATCATAGCGCCAATAATCGAGGAATAAGGCGAAAGACGATTTAGTTGAGGAAGATCATATTGCCGATTCCGTTTGTGATTTTACTTAAAGGTTCAAGAGGTTGATATTAAAGTTATTCCGTATTCAGAAGTTCAATCTCAATAAATCCATGTATATTTCTACGATCTTTGATAATCGAGTTCAATCTATATGGTGCAATAAGCACAATAAAATATCGCACCATATAGATTGAACTCGATTATCAAAGATCGTAGAAATACATGGATCGTAGAAATACATGGATCCATTGATATTGAACTTCTGAATGCGGAATAATTTTAATATCAACCTCTTGAACTTTTAAGTAAAATCACTAACGGAATTGGCGATATGATCTTCCTCAACTAAATCGCCTTATTCATCATAATCAGGACCTTCATGTTTTCTTCAGATGGGCAGAAGAAAGATGCATTTGATTTTGTGCATTGGGGACCATAACCAAGGGGACTATACATACAAGTTAATTAGGTTACCTATAAACACTTAATTATAGTTATAGTAGGCTCCTATTCTTGAGTCTATATCAATCTCATAGACCATGAATCTTATCACAATAGACTACAGTTATAATAGGCTTCTATTCTTGAGTTCATATCAATCTCATAGCCCATGAATGTTATCATAATAAATTACGTAATTAAATTCACAAGTAACAATAAATAATCAATATATTTATCTAATAATATATTGCCATAATTAGATTAATAGGAACGATAATTCCCTAACATAAGTTTCTAAAATTTTGTAATTCCTAAGCGACATCATTAGGAGGAGATTGATTTGGCATGCAATAAATTGTTTTGATATGAATACATGTTAAAGTGAAAAATGTAAGTTGATATAAACTTTCGGAAAAACAATATTTTATATAAAAAGAAACATCTGGAGAAATCATTTCAGACAATAATATCCTAAAACCTTTATTTAATAATATGGCTAATGTTACCTCAAAAAAAAATGGCTAATGTAAGGTTGTCTTGTCCAATCCAAAATGATTATGCAATTCCACATGTTTAAGCATAGAATAAACAATCTAGTCATCAAGGTGAATTGATTCAAGAAATGAGGCATCATCCCACTAATCCATTTGACCAAAACCCAGTCGCAATTGCCATAATAAAACCCCAAATCAATATTAAAGAGAACATCACAATCGACTGGGAAATGGAAATCCCGACAACCCAATTGGATAAACTCGAAATGTGGGACACTCCCGCGATTGTTTTTGCAGAATCATACATTAATTAAATCGAAAGATTCAATCTTGAAGTAGATATAATGAATAAGAAAACAAGTGTGGGTGAAGCAGACAACCAAAGGGGTGATACAAGCAAAGTTTCCAGCCTCGTTTGAATCCACGTCGACATTCATTACAAAAATGGCGACTTTTTTAATTTAACACAGTCTTTATTTTCGTTAAAAATCAAAGCTTTATCTGATTAAACCTTTATTTTTCATGCAAACTGCCACAAAGAATATGCAAAACAATATATAGATACAGGATACATACATAGTTTTCTTACATCACGCCCCACCAACTCATTTTCTTTTGCCTTTCCTTTTATTACATTCTTTTGTTGTGTGTGAATGATTGGAATCTGAATCAAAGTGCATATTCCTTGAGTTGTAGGTGTCTTTTTTCACCTGTGGGTTTTTGGAGTGGAAGAATTTCTTTGAATAATTTGGATGGGAGATGATAGCCAGAGCTGCAGCAGCCGGCAATCCGAGTGGTCACCGGTTCAGAGCCGAAAAAGGCGCCAGAAAATTGAAGTCTTTCATGAAGTGTTGTGTAGGCTCAGAGAATTGGACATTCAAGAGGCTGCTGAACCGGGTTTTGAGGAAGAACTGTGGACTCATTTTAACATGTTTCCTCTTCGGTAATTTTCTCTTCTGTTCTTTTCTTTTCTTTTGGAATTGATGAACTGGGCCAATGCTTGTTGCTCTGTTTTTTCGATTGAATATGGTCTGTGGTGGCAGTTGGGGAGAGGGAAAGTTTGAGCACTTAGTATATAAAAGGCCAAGAATTCAAGAAAAGGGAGGAAGAGTGAATATTGATGCATTTAATTTTTTTTTTTTTTTTTGGTGTGATCGTTAATTTGCTCTAACCTGAAAATTCAGAAGTTTGTTGTGTCATGCTTCTTGCCTGGCTGAACTGGTCTATTGGATCATGTTCTTAGTTAAACAGTTGCCCTTTTTTTGATGTAAGTTTCATGATCATTCATGCTTTGATGCATCTTTCTGTTTTTTGCTTCGACTCATGAAACTCTAGCTAAACTAGGTGGACATCTCTCTGTTCGCAATAAAAATTGTTGGATGAATTCTGTGAATTATGTTTAAGTAGGTAAGAATGCACTCTTTGTCAAGTATCCGATATAGCCCGGATTTAGTGCAGAAAGAGTGGAAGATTTTGGTGCTTATATTGATCCCTTTGTAACTGATTTTTCCTTCCCCTGTAGCTATGCATTGGATGTCAATACTGAGCGGGCAGAGGATGTCCTCGTGCACAAGAGATTATTGAACCTGGCACGTGATCCTCTCACACGGCCAGCTGTTGATGTGCGCCTTGTGCAGGTATATCATGGAATACGTTGTGATTCTGCGCCTTGTTTTTCATATAACAGTAAACAGAGAGTGATATTTCATCATGTGCTCGGAGCCATGGAATCTAGCTAAACCTTCATACCTAGAATATTTCGGTGTGGCTTGTTGTGTATTCCTATGTGGAGCCACACGGATCACACATATTTTCTAGTTGATGACATTAATATCTTGCATAAGTTTAAAGGGGAAATTCTGGATAAATTCAAAGTTTTCATCAGCCTTTGCTTGGAGAAATGAGAAATCTATTCTTCAATAATCGAGTTACTTAAGTAGGAATCTTATTTTTCAGTAGTGGTGATGACATTTATGCTTCAAGAAGCTCTTTGCACTGAAAAACTTTACTTTGATGCATGCTACGCGCATCCGCATCCGTCTTGATCAATGCTTTTCAGTTTATTTTGATTCTTCAGTTCTCATTTCATGTATTTATCCAATCACAGTAGATAACTGGATTTTAACAGTTTCTCTCTGATGCAGGTTCGACCCACCTCCGATGGAAATGCTGGCAATTCTGTCCATTCAAGCTTCACCAAAGGAGGAAACGCTCTACTGTCAAACAGGTGAGGATTTGGGGGCTTTCTCATATTAAATACGTCTTTGAAGTTTCTTTTCTCTAGCTTAGTAATCATTTTAATTATAAATATCAGCCTTCACCCTCCACCTGCATTTGCCCCATCAGCAAATTTTGAACTTGCCTCTGAAGGAAATGAATTGGATGCCCAAGATGAGAATAGCTCAGTGAGTAGGAAATCATACATTTTGCGGTAATATTCTGAAAGGTTTGAGCCAGATGAGCTTTATTTTCTTTTCTTTGTTGATAGTGTCTTACTTTGCCCCGGAAGTGTTGGGTTTTCTTCTAATAGAATGAATGCTGGTGGAACATTGATCTGTTGTTACTTCTTAACTTTTGCAGGCCGATGCATGAAATTACAATATCGACAAAAGACAAAACCAAGCTGCTTAGTGGGGTAATAACACCTTTTAATTTCAAAGAATTAATTTTTGAATGCTTCCTGAGTTCCTGTGCTCTAGTATAGCAAAACATTGATAGATAAATATATCTTTGTATTTTGCAATATGCAATGTCGTTAACAACTGTAAAGCATCCTACATACCCTATTCCAAGATGAATGAAGCTGTAAAAATATCTTGCTTATTTAGTCTACTTGGATATGCTTATAATGTGATTGACGTAGTTCTAGATTCTATCCTTCTTCGTTTCAACCAGATTTATTTTTGTGTATCAGCGTGAGTACAATATATTCTCTTCTACAAGCTATAGTCGTGCATGGATATAACTCTGTTTTCGCACTTGTGTAAGCACGTATCATGTAGATGAACTTTCAGAGATAAGTCTTAACCAATAAGAGAAGAGCAGCTGAAGTACTTTTCATTTATAAGGTTACAGATAATGAGGTGTGTCTTGATATTGCAGTATTCACTTGGCATTGGCAATACATTTGTCCCCTTATCGGCCTAAAACGAAAGCTCGATTGTGTACTTGAACGTATGTTTGCTCTAAATCTTGAGTGCTATCTCTTCATCTCTTCCTCATATTGGAGGATGGTTTTCTCATATGTGGAGAACACACTACTTATTCATTATCTAAATTCATAATGTCATGTTTTTTTGTGCTTAAATTTGACCATTTGCAAGTTAGTTGTTTTCCTGCCATATGAAACTCCAAATGATTTAATGGTGATAGAATGAATTTCTTGTACTTTAATTTTCAGCTGACATGCCTTATGGCTGAGATCGGCTTGAATATCCAAGAAGCTCATGCTTTTTGCACAATTGACGGGTATTCTCTCGATGTCTTCGTTGTTGATGGTTGGGGAAAGGTAATTTCTTTTCTTGCTTACCAGGGATTGCATTATCTATTAAATTCAAATCTCATGGTTAAATGTCTTAGCCGAATATCATCAACATGAAGCTGAATTTTATGTAAGTAGATGATTGCGTCTTCTGCTGTCACTCTACCTTACGGCTATGTTCTGCTGAGATATTTATAGTAACTTCATTTTATCCTTAGGGAATTGATCTTCTCAGAGCCACGTTGGTGAAACAAATTCCATACATTGAGGTAAAAAGAGAATAGCCATGTCTAGAGAACATATTTTCTAATTTCATATGAATTCATATTATGATTTTTTTTTCCTTCAGAAACAGTCAGTTAAACAAGAGCTCGTATCTCCCGCTGTGGGGCTGGGGCAGAGTGGATTTAATATACCGTCATGCCATGTGGAAATTCCTATTGATGGGAGTGATGTTTGGGAAATTGATGCCGATTTGTTGGAGTTCGAATACAAGATCGCTGCAGGGTCAAATGGAGACATGTCAGTTCTGTCACGATAGTATTCTATAAATTATGTCACTTGGATTGAGTCATTCTAAACTCAAATAAATGCAGGTATAAAGGTTTGTTTCGTAGTCAAGATGTGGCCATCAAAATTTTCAAGACTGACTCCCTTAATGGAGACGCGCAACGGGAGTTCTCCCAGGAAGTCTACATATTAAGGTTTAATTCTAAATCATGCTTGGTTATTCATTTCTTAATTGTGTACTGATTAATCCAGGTGGGCTCCTCAGATAATCCTTGTGATAGTTATGCAATACCGTTAAGCTATTTTCCCTCTTATGAAGTAATTGTTTTCTGCGACTGAGAAACATATATTTCTACATTTTCGTTTCTTTGAATTTCAGATGTTTTTCTTTGATTCAGGAAAGTTCGGCACAAAAATGTGGTACAATTTATTGGTTCATGTACGAGACCTCCACTCTTGTGCATCGTTACTGGTAATATGGCTTGGTTTTCCGATGAATTGTGCTCCATGGACTATGTTTTGACTCCATGCTTAATGGGGCATCGAAGTTTGTTTTTAACTTCTTCTTTTTGTCAGAATTTATGCCAGGTGGAAGTGTGTATGATGCCCTCCATAAACAAAAGGGTGTTCTCAAGCTTCCAGCCACGTTGAAGGTTGCGATTGACGTCGCCAGGGGAATGAGCTATTTGCATCAAAATAATATAATTCACCGGGACCTTAAGGCTGCCAACCTTTTAATGGATGAAAACGAAGTAAGAAATCATTATCTGAAAACTTAGGAATTTGTGCTTATATCCAATAGGTCGTTTCTTTTCAACTTTTTGAGCTAAGTCTACATCCAATTCTAAAGTTTTTCTTTGTGTTTTCAGATTTTTAGAGTTCATCTCGATCTTCAAATTCTGTCACATGCATTTCCTTTCACTTCATCGGCCATCACCTTATATTACTTAAAATACTTTCTCTATTTTGTTGAAAATTCTGATTTTGGTCATACTAATTGAAAGAACAAAAAAATAAAGGACTCCGTCCCTTGAAATTCTGCCACGGGCTCTGATTGATATGATGCGTGCTTCTGCTTCATTGCATAATTATAAGTTGTAAGAAGTTATACTGTGCAGGTGGTTAAGATTGCTGATTTTGGTGTTGCTCGAGTACTAGTTCAGTCGGGAGTCATGACTGCAGAAACTGGAACTTATCGTTGGATGGCACCGGAGGTGTGCTTAACTTTATTTTTCACGAGATCAAAGGATCCCGTTTCTCTTACCATATTGACACATTTTTCATTTCAGAAAGCCATAAACCTATGCCAATAACATGCATGCATTCCTTTGGAGCGGGAGCGTTAGAAACTATCTCTTACTTGTGCATATTTTTTGTTGATTGGAAGGTTATTGAGCACAAGCCGTATAATCACAAAGCCGACGTGTTTAGCTTTGGGGTTATGCTGTGGGAGCTTCTAACTGGAAAGGTTGTAATACGTCGTGACATATTAGCATTACTGCGATTTTGAATACTTTGCTTCGGATTTACGTATGAGTGAAAAATAAGATTTCATGGGCCATATGATCAACTTCCTCTCGATTTTCAAATGCCAGGTTCCGTATGCACAATTGACTCCTTTGCAGGCGGCTGTGGGTGTCGTCCAGAAGGTATGCAGATTGAGCTCTTAATCCCCGTTTTCAATCATCAGTGTTGTTAAGCATGTTTAGCAGCATAAACTATCTTTTTGATTATTTTTTTTAATTTCGAATGCTGTTGAGCATAATCATCCTGTCCGTGACGAACTACACTACAGGGTCTAAGGCCGACAATACCGAGGCACACACATCCGTTGGTGGTGGAATTGCTCGAAAGGTGTTGGCAGCAAGAACCATCTCTACGGCCTGAATTTTCCGAAATTACTGAGATTCTGCAATACATAGGAAAAAAGGTTGTTGTAATCACCCTCTACCCTCTTCCGGGAGCTTGATTTTGATGTTCTAAACGAGTCCTCGTGTTACAGATCTTCGAAGAAGAGAGAGCTACGAAGAAGAGAAATCTGGAAGAGCCATGCCAGACCAAAGAGGACTGGCCAATAAAGAGACCAGAAAACGAAAATGCCGCGTGATGTTTAATTTTCTGTATGCACAGCTACTCTTACTCGAGTGAAACACACGGTGGGTGGAGGGTCGAAGGGTCTGATGACGAACAACACTTGAGCTGATCCGTCTATCTTCGTCACTGCAACACCAAAACGGGATATACACGAAACGAAGGTCCAAGCTAACAAGACCAACCCTTTGAGGTAATCTAACAAAAGTATGGTTCCAAAACTACTCCTTTAGGAGACACGACATGTATAGTTTTCTTATGCTCTTTCGAGAACCACGGATTGAGGATTTACACGTCTCTTTTGTCGGATAAAACAACGTAGTTTTGAGCAGCTATATGCATAAAATTGGAGGTATGTTTATATGTGGATGAATTGATGATTTCAGCCGTAACGCCCCGCTTTTTACTTATGCGAAATGGCTTTAAATTGATTCCCTTTTGTGCTCAATAATTTTATTTTGGAAATTATTGTGATTGAAATCATGGTTATTGTCATGCTCATTTTTGCTATATTGGACTTGAGGGAGTCCGTCGTTGCGCCCCTAGTTAGAAATTGAACTTTGAAAAATTACGTTAGAGACTCAAGTTTTCTCCATAAAAAAAAATTGGCCGCTCCAATTCGTTGAAGTTGGTTTCTTCATAATCATATGCCACTGGTATGCCCTTTATTATGTAATTTACAAGATTATTAATATTTATGTAGACATTGGGTGCATCATCAATTCATTTGTCGTTTCGTATGAGTTTTAGATTTTGAGTTTGAAAAATAAAATTCTAATTTCGTCTCAATCGTCAATTATGTTTTTATTTTAAAATTGGAATCCTTCTTAAAGGTGTAAGGCTATTATTTAAGTTGGTAACAAATTTCTTCAATTTGTGGTTCGGTGGATAAACTTTTTAATTGTTTAAGTTGGGTGAATTATCAAGTTGTCTATAAAATGTAAATTGGCTTTTATTAAATATAGTACATCATTTTATTTTATTAAATCTTGGAAGTTTGGCTTATGGAGTCAATTATATTTTTAGTTTGTTTAAATGTTTAATTGGGGTCAGATTCATTATTGGATTAATTATTACGTTTGAGAAGAAATCATATTTTTTAGATATTTATGAAGTTAATGAAGTTTGTTTTGTTTTTATTTGCTAAAAGTTAAACCAATTGGCTTAGCACTTTGAGTCGCGAGAAACAATCTGATCATGAAGTTTTCCGAAGATAGTAGATTTATGTAATTTCGAAATCGTCTTTAGGCACCAACCATTACATTATTCCTTTACTTTTGATCAAATAAATTTTGTCATGGCTATTGTATCATGAAATCAGTTGGTTGGGATTAAATTTGTTATATTTTATTTTAGTTAAGTGATGAGCAGTAACTCTTTCAAGGAAATTCCGTGTGTAGCATTTCTTAAGTCTTAATTGCGTTTCGGATTTTTCTTTGTTACCGAAGGAAAAGAGTAACAGAACATTTGTTGATGAACTATTATTTCTTTATTAAAATATCATTTATAAAAGATTGTTGCAGTAGTAAATAGCAGCCACTTCAGTTTTTGGTTTTTAATTTACAATTGTTATAGTTTTCGTTTTATGGTTATCTCTACTTTTAAAATGATATTTACGAAATGTTATTCCAATTCAGTTTGCTTTAGAATTTATAATTATTGTGGTTGGATATAATGGTCAGGCCTTTGTGTCATTATTTTCAGTATTTTATTAACTAAATCCATTAATTAATTTGCTTGATGATATTAGTTATCTAATACGTAAACATAAGAAAAAGAAACCTAAAGTTTGTCAAGGACAGTAATTTTAAGTTGAGATGTTAATATGGCTTTTCCAAAATGATTTTACAATTCTGTATTAATGATTAGACTTGTTTAAGCAATTCTTCGAAGGATACGAGAAGACCCTTCTAAATTATTATGTATTTGATTAGGTGCGGTGTAACTAGGACCCTCGTTTCAATCTTGATCTTGGTGTTGATTTGTTAAGTGCGCTTTTGATGGGTGAAATTTCTTTCAACTGCAAATGTGTTTTGGATTTTATAATGTCACGTGATGAAATGCATTTATGATTTGTGAAACGCCTTTATGTCTAACGTGTTTTGTTGTGGTTTGATGGTGGTGATATTATTATATGATCATTTTGCATGAGGGGAGTATGCAAGTTTAGTCCTGTGCACAGTTGACAAAATGTTGTCTGTGTAAACCCGGGCGGGGAGCCTTTGGGTTGTAGACGTGTGATCATGATCCAAGCCGGGGAGGTAGGATCTTATGCCGGGAAGGCAGTGTTTCGACAAGTCGAGGAGGCTCGAAATTATTATTTATCACTTTCCTGCGATGTATACACGTTGTGGCAAAATTATATTCCTCGATTCCCACCACTGAGTACGTTTTTGTGCTCACCCCCTTTCTCTTAAAATGTTTTCAGGTTCGTGATCGTGGAGCTGCGTGGCGGAGTGGGTGTGCCGGATTGCTTAATATCTGCTTTTGTTTATTACCAAAACTCATATTGGCTCCCTTGTCTCTTATTTTATATTGAACCTTTTTTTCTTAGTTGCCAAATTTCTCTATGTCGTTGAATCCTACAAGAATTTAAGTTGACTTTTGTTAGGAGTTTAAAAATTCTAGTCTTGAAGCTCAAGACTTGATTTTGAAGAGTCAGTTAATTAGGAGTCGTCTTATTCTTGGAGTTAGTTACACTTAATTTTTTTGTCATTTAAAACTAGATAATTGTGCTACTTTGAACATATATCTTTCTATATCCTTCGTTGTGGTCAAATTATTATTTTGGGAGTGGAGTTTAGAAGAGTTGCAGTAGTTGTTTCAAATAAATTGATTATGACTCCAAATTAATATTAGTAGTTGATTGCTCTAATCGTATGATGGGTTCGTATTTTAACTTTTTTTTTATTTTACGAGTTATCAAGCATATTATTAAATTGAAATCTTCTAAAATAAGAACTGTATTTTCAGTTGGTTGATTTGCAGTTTAAAATAACTTGACTTCTTTGTATTTGTTTCTAAACTTACAAGAGTAAATTATTCTATTATAAATATCTTATAATTGGTAATAAGAAAGAAAAGAAAAAGTTTCTATCTCATTTGCTGCTTCCGGGGCTTATCTCAATAATGATTAGCATCATTTATGATATATAATTTTGGGTGTTGGAGTGGTTTTGTTATGGAATTGTATTCAAAACAATAAATCGAGTAAATTCTCTTCTATTCTTTTATTTAACCTTCAAAGGTTGGGGAAGTCTTCTATTTATAGGCATCTTCAAAAATAGATCCGTTGGAGGAGATCTGTTCTTC
>JAYJMF010000028.1:731774-747521 GCA_036873715.1 Salvia sclarea
GGTATGGGTTTGAAAATTTTAGACGGGTATGGGTTTGGGAAACGCTTAATGGGTGGGTACCCGACCCATTGCCATTCTTAATCCTAACATAAGAATTGAAAATAATAATAATAATAATAATAATGTATTCAATTTTTTCATATTCGTATTCGGATGATCGGAATCAGGCCAATCTACCTCCTTGGTATGCCGAAATCCAACTAAGCGAACCAAAACAATGACATTCGCACTTAATCAAAGCCCAAAGCTCAAACCAAGTGATAATTATGTGCTAGTGAATTCTAAATAATAATCTTTAAATATTAAATTAAAAAAATCAAATTTCAAGATAAATATTGAAACTGGACATAAAAAAAGATAAGATAGAGGATCACATTATAATAATGAATATAGTTGATTTAGTCACTACATAAAGTACAACTTTGAAAGGTACAATCTTTCGGAAGAAACAAATGCAAGTACATGCATTTCATAATGCATATATTGAATTGAACTTGTGAAAGTACTAATATGGAATTTCCACGATAATAGATATCTCGATATAAGGTTGCCGATCTCAATTTAGTTTCCACTCTTTCACATTCACATATGAAATATTTCCTTCGAAAATTGATGAACGAGTGTACGACCAACCAATTAGCAAAATTATTTGAAGGAATATACATCACCTCGAGTCCTCACGCGCGGCAAGAAGCTTGAGTTATTTCGGCCATTGTGGGGTGGATCTTCGGAATAGGGTTTTTCATTGAAATCCATCTTTCTTTTTCTTTTTTTTTCCAAAAAACAATGATGACCAAGTGAAATAGCGTGGTTCTGCAAACTACTGTTCATGGGTGATGAAAATTATACTATCACATATGTGGGCAGATTCACATCATGTTTCATCTGCTCAATTTCATAATGGGTCGTATTTGGATGACGGGGTTGTAGGATAAAAGGAAAGGCTATCAAACGATAGATGATGGCATGTTAAAATAGTATATCATCCCTCATCTGGGCTACCAAATGGGCCCTAAGTATATAGATGCCATATCAGTATTATAATTTCACTAAAAATTATATATTCCCAATGTATATAGACATTATCCTAAATTTTAAAGTGATTGGATTGAGAATGGAAATAAAATTTGAACTTGAGTGGGATCTATAAATTTTCCAAGACTATATCAATATTATAAGTGAATTACTATATATATGCTTGTACATTTTCAAGCAAATATATAGTAATTCAATTATATTGTTGATATAGTTTTTAAGAAAAGGTATATATCTGCACTTGAGATTTAGTGTTCCATATTTGGTGTCCAATTTTGTTTATCCACTTTCATTTTTTTGTTCTTTCATTTTTTTTTCAATTTCAATTTTATATATTTTAGTTTAATTATATAATAAAATAATAAATATAATAATGACAGAAAATTGTGGAACTCTAGATCTCATTTGAGCAACCACTTTGATCATGACTTTAAGTTAGGCAAGTTCTATATTGGTAGTGGCGGTTGAATTAGTACTAATTAGTAATTACACATTCTATATTGGCTGAGAATCCTACAGTTGACCCCTTCATACACACACACACACCAAGGACGATTATGTGTGGCCAGTTTTTACTTACCATTACCATTTGGGAGTCGATCGAGTATGCTAAAACGGACAATTAATACTTGGAATGTGTGAAATAGGCCACACAGATAAAAATTAAATTAGGTTGCTACTTTTAGGTATAGGCTAGCCCAAAAAAGAGTCTCTTTTGGACAGCTCGCATATGTATAAAATTAATGAACCATCTAAAATTTAATTAGAAGGCCTACTAAGTACTAATTAATATATGGTCCGACAAGCAAAAAATTAAGTAGGATCGTATTTGACTGCTATACATAGGTATCCAATTATTCTTAACTTGTCACATAAATCTATTATCTATTATATATAAAAAGTGGATTTTTTCAATTTGAAATTAATTGCAAATCAATTTAAGTGACAATTTAACAATTATACACGAACTATATACTCATAAACTGTGAAGTTAATTACTAAAGTGCGTGCTTAATTTGAAATCTCTTCTATCTCTCTCTTTTTTTCTCATTTAACTTATATGATAAGTATATGAGTATATTAATAAATATATTATTGAACAAGATTTGTAATTTGCATGTATCTTCTAGTGCCAAAATAAAATAATAGTAGAAAATATATATTATGTTTGAGTGCAACTAAGATACTAAAACTTTAAATAAGATTTTGTGGATCGAACAATAAAAATAACAAAAAGTAACTACAACAATAATTTTGATACTGATTCACATCTTGGTTGCAAAAGTAAAAATGTATTTGAATTTGTTCAAAAAAAATGTATTTGAATTTAAACATCAAAATTATGACAAAATTACTATAATCCGTAAATGATTCATAAACTTATTCATCTATAAATGTTTAGGATTGATGGCAATGGATCTCATATTGTGTAAACATCATTATGCATCCTTGATTTTTAAATATATGGTTATGTAATACATTAATTTAACTTATATATTCAGTTATTTTCCACAACTAAACAGTGCAGGGGTGGTTAAAATTAGGGATGGCAATTTACCCACGAGCACCCGATACCCATGGGTACCCACCCTCATGGGTGTGGGTTTGAGAGGCATTTAGTATCCATGGGCATGGGTATGGGTAGAGTTTACTATCCATTTAGTTCGTGGGTATAGGTTTGGATAGTTATTATTCATACCCAAGAAACCCATCTACCCATGAAATATACCCGTAAAAATACCCACGAAATACCCACGAAATAACCGCGAATTTCCCACCAATTACCCACCAATTCTATATTTTATTATCTCATAAATATTAATAAAAATAAAATAAAACTTAAAAATAAACTTTTGTGATTTTTGGATTTAATTTTATGGATTAGAACTATGCGACATTGACTTACCAAATGTTTTAATGTATTAAGTATTTATTTTCAAGATTCTGATTCGCGGGTGATGGATATCCGCGAAAGTCGGGTTCGTGGGTACCCAACGAGTGGTGGGTGGCGGATACCCGTTGGGTGACGGGTTCGTGGATACCCACGGGGTGGTGGGTATCTGCGGGTTGTGGGTTTGAGTGAAAAGTGATACCCATGACGGGTGGTGGGTGGGAGAAAATTTTGTGGGTATGGGTATGAATACCTACTATCCACGCCTGCCAGTACCCATTGTTATCCCTAATAGGAACGGCAATAGAATCGAGTACCCACTCAAACTTTGGCACGGTATATAATTTGGAAAACATAAAAAGATTGGGACATAAAACAGTAATAATAATAATAAAATTAGTATTATTATAAAACCGACCGATGCTCACCTTACACTTCACCAGCCAGAGTCCTGATAATTTATTATTATTATTATAAAACCGACCAATGCTCACCCTTAAACTTGACCAGCCAGAGTCCCGATGGCAACAATAATTTATTGTCGAAATATGACCTAAACAATTAGAAATCTCAATAATTTAATAATATCAAATGTGGGAATATTATGATTAATATCTAAAAACTTAAATAAGTAGTACTCCCTCCGTCCCTCAATTGTTGGTGTACTTCTTTTCGGCACGGGAATTAAGGAGAGTTGAAAAAGTAGTGTAAATTGTATAAAGTAGTGATAAGAATATATTATATTTAAAGTTGTGTGTGTGATAAAAATGTCCAACAAAGGAAATGCACCAAGATGGTGGGACATCCCAAAAAGGAATGTGCACCAACAATTGAGGGGCAGTCAGTTTAAGCATCAATTGCTTCAATATCTCATTTTACCATGAGAGAGAGAGACTAGAAGAAAATTCATACTCTTGATGTGCCTTTGCTTGTTCAGTTGGTGAGGAGACTGCAAGGTCAAGATGGAGATGTAGGTGGAGAGGAAGTTCCGGCCACCCCGAAAAAAATATTTCAGCTCCTTAATCAGGTAAAAGAGGTTCAACCTTCAAACTTTCGAACTCAGGTTATTTGTGAGTAATCTTGGTTCAGAAACTGAACACTAATATCCTGATTTCATGAGAATATTGCAAGCGTTTTTGGTGTGACATCCTAATGCCTAAAGTTTTTTAATCCAAGTGTTTGGCAACCATCTACAGATATAGCTGATGTAATACTGAAAAAAAATTCTAAGAAAGATTGCCATGAACAACAATATCTCTCTTTGATGCCAATAATTGAATTATATGTTAATGAAGAACTATTTATCCATATTCTCCATTTTGCACAGCCATCAAATTAAGCACACATCAATCACTATTTACAAAATCCAAATTAGATACTTCTCTTGTTGTGTACCAGATAATATCTATTTGTGATACTCCCCATCAATTGTTCAATTGCTGATGCTGAGCAGATGTATATTTGTGTTGTTTGTTGTAGATTATTGAGGCTCTTTCAGTTGTTCCTGCACCTGAATTGGCGTTAAGGCTGTACTTGCAATGTGCAGAGGTAAAATTTTAAATCCAGCTCTGCTAAAAGTTTATGGTGGATCGGTGAAGCTGGTACAAGCATATTTGCAATAGTTAAAAAAGAAAACAGTAGATACTGCAGTATGTTTGTTTTCCTTCTGCAAAATTGGAAGTATATGTTTACTCTCAACACAAATGACAAGCGAATCTTATCTGATGCTCAATAGAGAATTATTTTCCAGTATTTTCTGGAGTGGTAAATTATTAATGGATGTTCCAAGGACAGAAAAATGGATAGTGGGAGGACATAGTAGATAAATCACTATTTATAGATGTCACAATGCTCTATGAGGACAAACTGATGGTTGTAGGACATAATACATAAATCTTCCCTCTAAAACATCAAGTTTCTATTATTAGGGGTATGAGCTTACAGTTTTGTGTATATGCATGCCAGTACTGCCTCACGTTGTTTGAGTGATTATATAGGTTCGCTTCTTGAGATTTGACCACATTACTAGGGAAACCGTCTAATTTTGATTACTTACACTTGGAAACCCTTGAAGTTTGATTGTATCACAAGAGTTACCATCTAGTTGAATAATTAAGCTGACACCACACCCCAAAACACCCTAACTCATTCCCCTCTTATGTGTGTGTGTGTGTGTGTGTGTGTTTTTTTTTTCTCATTCCCCTCTTATGTTAGCACCTTTGAATTTAGTTAAATCAACAAATATTCTAGTACTTCAGGCGATAGCTTGATTCCCTGTGTTTATATTAACCATTTTTGCTAAGGAAAACAATGTCATTGACCTTATTCATTTGTACATCTGGGCCTATATAAGTACCTTATTCCATGTTTTCAATTTTTAACTTCAGTGTCCATCTTTTCAGTTTGGTTCAATATTCACTCTCCCTTGCCCTCACTATATCTGTATCTTTTTCTATGAGTTTCTTCTTTCTTTTATTTTCCCATTTTCTGTTGTATGAACTATGTTTAGGAATTATATCGATGTATATACATTATTTTTAAAAACTTCAGCTTTACGGAATTACGGGTAATATTTGCCTTGCACAGTGTAATTGAATCCATAACATTGTTCATAGAAGGGTACGAATGACATTTTCAATTTCTTTTCTTTCGTTTGAGAAATGATTAGGCAACTATGAGGCTTAATAAGAATTTTTTCTTTGCATTCATTTGCACATATTTTTTTACAGGCGGCTAATGACTGCGACCTTGAGCCAGTGGCTTACGATTTTTTCACACAGGCCTTTGTCCTATATGAGGAAGAAGTTGCGGTATGTATCTACTACATAGCTCATAAACAATCACATTACAGTCATCAGAGCAAGCAATTGTTTCTTAAGTAACTTGTGTTGTGATATTCTATTCTTTCTAGGATTCTAAAGCCCAGGTGACAGCTATACACCTAATAATAGGCACTCTACAAAGAGTGAATGTATTTGGTGTCGAGAATAGAGATACCTTGACTCATAAAGCCACAGGGGTAACTTTATTGTCTTTCAGGAGTGCTTTCAGTAATCACTTTTTGGCTGCAACCCCTGCTCATTATCTTTTACTTTCAGTACTCAGCAAAACTTCTAAAGAAGCCTGATCAGTGCAGAGCAGTTTATGCATGTTCACATCTTTTCTGGGTTGATGATCAGGATGGCATCAAAGATGGAGAAAGGTAGCAAATCCTTTGTTAAAAAAAATGTTGGTGTCTTTTATATAGTTGAAAAACGATTATAGTTTAATCCTTGTTGTATTTACTATCTACTGTTGGATAAAAGATATTTGTGCGAGCCATGCCATCTGCTGCAGTATGCATCGAACCAACAAGGCATGACATTGTGATCTTCCTGTTTGACAGGGTTCTCCTCTGCTTGAAGCGTTCATTAAGGATTGCCAACGCTGCTCAGCAGATGACGAATGTTACCAGGGGTAGCAGTGGACCTGTAACTCTCTTCGTCGAAATACTTAACAAGTTGGTTAATCAAACTCTTGTAAATCTTACACTATCAATGTTAAGTCTGATGCCTGCTTCTCCTTGGAGATGTTTCTCTTTTCATATTTTTTGAACACTGTATGCTTCAGGTACCTATATTTCTTCGAGAAGGGAAACCCTCAGATCACAGCTTCTGTGATTCAGGGCCTAATAGAATTAATCAAAACCGAGATGCAGAGTGACAATGCAATTGCCAATCCTGTATCAGATGCATTCTTCACAAGCACCTTGCGTTATATTCAATTCCAGAAAGAAAAAGGAGGAGCTATGGGGGAGAAATATGATTCTATTAAGTTGTGACATGTTGATGCTTCTTTTGGAATGTCATGATTTTTCGCATGAGTTGTGGAGTTGGATGTTGAGGATGACGTTACAAATGCTTTTCACGGCCGATCCTTCCATGAAGGGAAGCTCCTCCTTTGCTGTTTCGAATTTCGATCACGTTTGACGGACTGGGAGATTGAGAAAAGCCTGCATTCCCACTGCATTATTCTGTTAGCTTGAGTTCATCACTTGTATGGAACCTCATTGACGAACGAGTTCACGAATAACTGCTGGGGTTATAGCAGACTGATTCTCAAATCTTGTTGGAGGTGGCTGAGATTTTAGTGGTCTGCATCGCCTCTGTGTATAAGACACTAATGTATATTGATTTGTTTCTGCACGATAAAACTTGTTTATAGATACTTCTGGAATCTTACGGTGAAATGTTTGATCGGACCATTAGGCCTGATACTAATCTGTACATTTTTGGCATAATTATGGAATTTGTTTCAAGAACTTTGTTTAATTATCGATGAAACATTATGTATGTATGGCTTAAAGTTGTGCTTCCAGCAATTCTACCGCAAGTGACAGGTCGTTTCATACACGAAATATTTTGAATATTTGTCTACTTTAGCTATGTTTCTGCGCTGAATCAGTTTTATTAGACTCGGAATGGAACTTTGGTAAAGCATACTATAGTTTGATCTTTTAAAGTAGGTAGAAATTAGTTACAAATATGATTTGATTATGTAATGACGTTAAAGGAAACCTGACATAGGCTAACAGAATTGGATAGTTAATTTTTTCATACAAGACAAAAGGGCGTCATTTGTTGAGATTTGTTGCTTAACTTATAGGCTAAATAACTCTTTCCATAATGTTAAGAGACGAGAAAAGATTATTCTTTTCTTGTACTGTGTTAAAAATTCTTTAGGTGTAAATATACTTTTGTTTAAGAAAAAAGACAATTCAATGTCAATTTATCTTATTTCACAAAAATTAACGATCAAATGAGCTTCCATTATATTAGTTCATGTAATGTTTCATTCAATGTTGTTACACAATCGGACTATATTTGTAATATCGGAGCAATTATTGAGCTATATCTGCTTTAAAAGATCAAGCTATAAGATTACAATACCAACAGAAGTTAGGCTACAAATGACTATTAATCCAAAAATAAATAAGCGAACACCATATTATAGATGACTAAAATGTGAAGTGTTACATAAATGTGAAATAATGATAAAGTTAGAATGAGAAGAAAGGAGGTACAATAAAATGTAGATGTTGCATTGGTTAAGGAGGAGATAAAGATTGATAGTTACATGGGTTGGGTTAGTTACAAAATGGAGCAGCCTCTGTGGCCCTTCTTTTTCTTCTTCTTTTGCTTTGGTGGCTGCAATACTATCTTAATGGCTGCATCAAACACACCCTTCACATTCTGCACTCAACCACATGCTATGCTATTATTAGAAAATGTCTAATAGGTTAATATTCAAATATGGCCTCACATCTAACATATGCCCAAAAATTGCTCCATTGTTATAAGTACAGCCTTGTAAGTTGTAACCTACTGGCATTGTAGAAAACGTGATGTGGACTAACGACTGCATAAACGATGTCATTTTGTCTTACGTAGCGAGAATTGGCGGACACAGCCTATTTTCAAGCCTAATTTAAAGTTTTAAAGATTTTAAAACTCGGGCCATAAAGTACTCACACGGAAAACAAATCAGACCATATTTGAAGGTCAAACCCTAATTTACCTGTTGTGTTTTTGAACTGCATTCGATGTATGCAGGTGCTCCAATAAGTTTCTTGAGTTCCTCTCCCTACATGACTAGTTGTGGTAAGACAACGGGTCGGGATGAATGAATGGATGTTAATCTCTCTTGTTACCTGAGCTGTAGTAATCGGAACTGCTCCAGGATGGTCGATGAAGAACTGCTTATCATCTCTCAGATCTGTACATAAAAACCAAGGAAGATTGTAACCAACCTTGTTGCTCTTCCAGGGGGAGACGTACAAATTGAGGTGGGTCGACCTTCAAGATGACGTTAAATCATACAAATACTTGCACAACTGACAGTGAGAAGAAGGCTGGGGATTGAGAAACTGAGAAGAAGTGAAAACTAAACATTTTATTCATAACATGTTTTTGTCGCTAGCCAGTATTCATTAAGGTGTTTCTTGGAATTCTCAGTTGCCTATATTGACCTTATTAAACAAGCACAACACTTATACACACGCACCCACACACAGCATGGCCATTTTCCGTCAAATTGCAATCACGACGCAATTCTGCCGTTACACGGTTTCATAAAATCGCGAAATAAAGTGGTTAACACCGTTACACGATTAAGGTATCATGGTGAGAGTGGCTAGCATTCCATTTTCTTTGTAACAGTGGCTATGTTTTCTTTTAGTCCTATCAAATAGGCTATATTCAAATTTGCGTAGCATGTGTTCTGTAACTAGTGTGATAAAGTGATGAAACGATAACGTGAAAGAAGTCGATATCTTACCAAGCTTCGTTCCAACAAGAATAATCGGAACACCCGGTGCGTAATGCCTTAACTCCGGAATCCACTAACAAAAAGAAAACGAGAAGAACATGGAATCAGACTATTCCGTATACAAAACAAATGGAATAACAGCTAGAGCCATCGCCACGATTCTGACCTTCTTTGCAATATTTTCGTAGCTGGCCTTGCTAATGAGAGAAAAGGCTAGAAGGAAAACATCAGCTCCACGATAACTCAAGGGTCTTAATCTGTTATAATCCTCCTGACCTGATTTACATTGTAACTCGAAGCTATAAAATGCTAAAAGATAGGGAAATGTACAAAAACTAGCTATTTGTATTTATATATTCGAAATGAATTACCTGCAGTATCCCAGAGTCCGAGATTTACAGTATTACCGTCCACAACTACATTAGCACTGAAGTTATCAAAAACAGTTGGAACATAATCCTGCATTATGAGGCAAAATCAGGATGAGAAATTCAAGCATGTATTATAATTCTTTAATCAGCACCACAACGTTAATCATAATGCATTAGCAAAACAGGACATCTACGAAACTCTGAGCTAGTAAAGCAACGGTGCAGCAGACTATACGGCTCACTACAAGGGACGTACTTCACAGAAAGTACAATGAACTCAAGATACAATAGTAAGAACCTTCATTTTCCAATCACAAAAGCACAGTAGGCGCATACTAGCAATGATAAAAGCATAAAGCAGACCTCCTTATCAGGAAAAAAATATTGTTACATCATGGAAGAACCAGCTCGAGATGTGCTTATCTAGTCAATAAGCACATATGCATTTCAATAGCAAGCCATTAACAACTAGAGGGAGTTTGGCTGAGCTTATACGCTCTTAAGAAGCATTTAGCAAACTAAGCTCTTAAACAACTTATGAGCCGTGTCTAACATAGCTCCAGAAACATAAGACCCTCAACCCCAACTTATTTTTTCATAATCAACAACAATCAGATACAAAAAAAATCTTTCTATGGTTTACTATTTCCAACATACAATTTTCCAATTCCATATCTCTCTCTTCAATTTTCTCTCTCCAACTAAGATTTTTTTTCTCTCCAACTTAAAATTCTCTTCATAGCCTACAAGCTCAATTATCCAAAAACTTTTACAACTTATAAGCTTAGCCAAACATCCTCTAAATGAATACTTAATTCTTTGGACATACATGGATACAACATCCGCCTATTATATAACAAATTCCACAGTGCAAAAGGAATTGCTCATTTATTTATAAGCAAGACCAATAAGAAAACATCAAAATAATACTATCACAATGTGACCACCACCACTACTAAGATACAATTATAAACTACAAACTGCAAATGAAAAATGTATAATGAAGTCGAATAACCAAGAATTAGAGTCAAAAAGACGAATTGTTGAACAAATTCCTCCCAAGAAATTGGTGATTAACTTATACAAAAAAAGAAAAAGAGCATAAAAATAAACTAACCGTAGGAAATGTGTTGCTGGTGTAAGAAATCAACATGCAAGTTTTTCCAACAGCTCCATCACCCACAGTCACACACTTAATGAATCTCGTTGCACTCATTTCCAAATTCCAGCTAAAAAAGATGGCCAATTTTTCCTTCTTTTCCACTTCAAGTCCAAAAAAGACACTTTTTCCTTAAAATTGATGCAAACCCACAATCAAGAATTTGAATAAAATCAAGAATCTCAGAGCCAAAAGTAAATTGAAGCAAAAGAATTCACCTTGAATGAAGCAGGTAGACAGAAATGCAATGCCTGTAGTTTGCTGGCAAAGAAAAGGAATGGATTTATGACAGCTTTTTCAATCTCACATAAATCTTTTTCATAGATTAGGGGTGGGGTTGAGTGGGGCGGAGCACTTTCTCTTCTCGCTTGAAATTCCTTTTTTTGTTTTTGGGGAGACGGTTGAATTTCTTTTTACTATGTATTGTTGGATTCGTTGCCGAAATTGTTTTTGTCGGAATATGAACTTTAATGAATTTTTAATCCCATTTTTGTCTTTTTAATCAACTAGTATATTACTATATACTCCATTGTTTCATACTTGTACTAAATTTTTTGGAGTCTTTCAATATTGTTGGAATTTTTGGAATACATTTATTACTTTATAACTTTTAAATAATATATAAATATATATATATATTTCTAGGATTATCTTATAATACTGTTCAACTATCCTATCCAAAGATATGAGCCACTAATACTGGAACTAGACGAAGGAAGTACAATTTTGATTTTTGAATAAGAAAAATTGATAAAATTCACTCTCTCTAGCCCTTGTCTTATACACATATTTATTTAAAGGTAAATATACTTTAAATCTAAAATTATTTTGGTAATATAAATTATATCATGAAATATTATAAATTATTATTTCTAAATCACGATTTATCGATTTTGTAACAATTTTGCACTTATTCATTTTCCGACTTTAGAAAATTGACATGGCTTGTCGGATTACAAATTACAATTAATATGGAAAGTTGATGTAACATACGAAATGTGCGATTACCATTCTAATATGCTTATTCTGTAGCGACAATCGGCGATCCACATTAGCTTTTCAGAAACAAAAAGAGAGGGGTAACACAACTGATACAAAATCGATAATTTAAAATTTTTTTTAAAAAATTCCAAGTTTAGGATGTAATTGTCCGTGCCAAAATAACTTGAGATATGAGAATGATATTTATCCTTTATTTAAATCCGCTTTCAACCAATTGGTGTTCAGCAAGGAACTAATCCTCGGTAAATTAATTTATTCAAGTAACAAAGTTGACACACACAAATACTTTCATTTGTGAGTGATTCTAAGTATAAATTCTGTCTGGAAGCGAGTATTTTCAGACTTTTGTATGATAGTTATTGCGCCATTATGCGATGTAATAGTTTCGCCTCCGTATTTTTGGTTTTAATTCTAATAAAAAAGCTTACGAAATTTAACAATTCTATTCTATTAAATTCGAACCCAATAGAAGTTCGTCGCTTCGAATTAAGATTTCTTTCTAGTTCCTTAACGAGAAACAAAGAAAAATAGGACTGTCTCCCAATTTGTGTTTGTGTTGGCATTTGAAATCGATTTAATCTATATATTTATTTTTGAGTTGAGATGGGCAAATATGGATTCAAATTGGTTCACGAGTCTATAATCTTTACAGAAATTATGAATTCCATTAAATTTCAGGATATATGTTTAATTGAATTCTAATTCATAACTTGTTACCTTAATATAAATGGTAAATTAATAAATAATAAGAGCAATGTTTAAAAGTTGCAATAAGAGACGAAGTTATGTAATCTTTTTCCCCTAATGTTTGAAACATTGCACTAACTCAAAATTTGGATAAAAACTTAGAGTGGAATCTGAATTCAATTAACTAATTTGGAATCTGAAGTTGGGTGGAGCTCATTCCCCTATAAAATAAATTAGGTAGAGGACAAAAATTTAGTACAAAAATATAATAGTATATATTAATTTTTAAAGTCCTAATCTTCATTGATGAGGTGACCACATGCGATGAAGCTTTAAATCCAAAGACCCATGTGCAGTGGATGACCAAACCGCTTACCTACTTTTATCATTCCAATTTATGTTTATTCCAATTTGTATATTTTTGGATCATTGTGATTTTAATGAGATTCCATTGGATGCTCCATTTTAGACAGCCTAAGCTTCTAGGATATGTGAGAGGTATGGTAGACCACTCACTCCTCCAAATTTATGTATCACTTCGCTCACATTATTGGTGTCACACAAATTAGATAATTACAAAATTTATCACTCTATATAGAACAAAATGTGACGTTGATATAAATCAATCAAGGAATGTTGCATGGATAAAGATTTCATCCTAAAAAGCATAGAGGAAATGCATTTCATTTTTGGGACATAATATTTATTTATTAGGATATAAATTGAGAATAATTATTTAGTTTGAGAATTGAAAATGAATCCTTACTCTTTAAATATCTAAATTTAACGGTTAAGATACTTTATAAATGTTGTGAGATAAATTACGCATATTCAAAGTATAAATTACACATGCACAACTCAATAAATTCCATGCACAAGAAATTAATTCCTAAAATAAGCGCCCTGATTTGAATTCCAGATGGAGCGCAAATTGTAGCAGTCCGGTACCCCACCCTATGCAGATTTACCGAATTGCCACTGTGGGACTCGAATAAGTACCATATTTATAATTTAATATATATAGGAATAGGTTAGAGTGGGTTAGATTATGTGGTGATAATTGAGATTGAATCTTAGCCCTTCACATATCTACATCTAATGGTTAAGATTGTTTTAAAATGAACAAATACAAATTACATACGCACAAATACAGATTATGTATGCACAACTCAATGTATTTCATGAACAAGAGATTCCGAAAAAAAACAACCAGGTTCGAATCCTGGAGGAGGCGAAATTTTTATTTTTATTTCGATTTTCCCTTATTCGTATGATTGTATGCGCTTGTTCATAGATTTTGTACCCTTATTCATGTAACTCAATTCTCACTGAAATATGGCACTCTCAATCTAATGCACCCCTATATATATATATATATATATATATACATACAGACTGGCAGAGATTTATATTAATTAATGATTTCTGTTGCAGCTGCGCACGTTTAGAGGCCATGCAAATGAGAAGAACTTCGTGGGGCTAACAGTGAACAGCGAATACATAGCATGTGGAAGTGAAACAAACGAAGTATTCGTCTATCACAAGGTATCTATATATGGTTTAGTAAATATGGTTAATTAGTTGATGTACAAAAAATATAATATATTGGGTGAATTTTGTAGGCAATATCTAAGCCAGCAGCATGGCATAAGTTCAATAACTCTGAAACAGAAGAAGGTGAAGAAGACGCAGGGTCCTACTTCATAAGTGCCGTGTGTTGGAAAAGCGATAGCCCGACCATGGTTACAGCAAACAGCCAAGGGACTATAAAAGTCCTGGTTCTCGCTCCCTGAAACTGCATCCAGATATACAAAAGAAGAGGGAAGTGTAGGGACTAACTCTTTTGTTGTTGTTGTGCATCATGGATAAGAGTTAACTATTGTTTGTAAATGAAATCATTCTTTTTGGGTTTCCATATTCCGTATTAGCCATCCTGGGAGGAGAAGCTACAAAGTAGGGGAATTAATAGTGTGCTTTGTGTTTCTTTGCTAATGTTGTAGTTGTATTCCAATTTCATTTCTTTTTAGCCTCTATTTATGGAAAATGTTAACGTAGGAGATAAGCTTTCATGCTGTGGATTTACAGAAGGAAGCTGTTAATTCTTTTCATATTTTGGTTTTAATTTCTTCATTAGGTTGGCCTAGGAGGTGTGGCCATCTCTCTTCTTTTTTTGGATTATTGGGAATGTTTCCTACCCCAATTTAAGAAAGTTCAAAGTAGATATCGTTGTTCAAGTCATGTTTTCCTTTTAGAGAGCTTACAATTGGCTTCCTTGACTACTGCTGCACTTCATCGGCACTACCCGTAGCTGATTCGACTATTTTGGTCGATGCTTTAAAATTCAAGTTCCCGCTTTTAATCTCATGGATGTGTTTTCTTTTATGAGAAAATGTGAATATAATTATTTTTTATTAATTTTTACATATTCTCTATGATGGATATTTTTTTCTCAGGCATCGATTAGAAATATTAACGGCTTTTTTTCTCTTTCCGCTCCAACTGTGAATAATATTATATGTGGGCTGGCGTAATAATATTTTCTACAATTTTTTTTTTAAAATTTCAGAGAACATGAGATTAAAAGGGGAGACTGCTAAGTTGTGATTGAATTTTCACAATTTTTCTTTTTCCTCTTTTTCTTATAATAAATTTATTGTAACCACATAGAGGAAGCCAGTCCACATACTTGCTTATAATTTGTTGTATCGTTGGTTTTCTATGTTGCTTTACTTGCTTTTGATTCTTTGAACCATATCATGGTTTGCGCTTGATGTGTTTTGGGAGGATTCAATAGCAGCGAATTTTACATATCAAGGTGCAGGAAAAATACTATAATATGGTTATAATTAGGGGTGGTAAACGGTTTTTCAGTTCCGCAGGAAATCGGTACCGAACCGATATTGGACCGGGAACCGGTACCGTGTACCGGATTTAAACGATAAGTGGAACGGTACCGGTATATTTTTAGTCGTGTTTTCCAGTACTCGGGTAACCGGTACCGGACCGAGTGCCGATTTTTTTTAAGTTTTATTAGTTATTAGTTTATTACTTAAAATGAAAAACATATCTAATCTAAATTATCTAATGTAAATTGAAGAAAGAAATAGAAACAAAAATAGAAAAATAGAAAAAAGTATATGTCGAATTTTTGTTTGAAAAATATGGTTCGCTAATCGTTGTTTATTCAAACAAATTTTGTTGAATTTATTTTTTAGGAATTGAAAAAATATGAAAAAAGTGATAAAAAAATATATGTCGAATTTTCGAATACTCAAATTGTTGTTTGAAATTGAATA
>JAYJMF010000028.1:748234-763370 GCA_036873715.1 Salvia sclarea
GATTAAAGAATGTAAATAGTCGAAAAGAAATAGACAAATATTTCATGTTAGAAAAATGGGAGTGAGCAAGTTGAGAGATCGTGATATATAATACAGAGAAAGTTTCATAAAATTACAGATATGGTATTTATAAAAAGGAAAAGAAAAGATAAAGACGTTGAGAGCACAAATAGTAAAATAGAGCAGTCACAACTTACAAAATGGTATGTGGGAGAAACTCATCCCTATTTTCTCAAATGTCAATCTGTTTTGAACTCTAGAGTGTAGTAGGAGTTTGAGTTTATTTGCTTTTTTAAAAAAAAATTCTTGTTTCAAATGATGTATATATGGCATTTTTATTGCCAAGTTGAATAAATTTATCATACAAATTGAATAAAAAACTGAAATGATACACAATATAAAGTTTAATGCCTATTTTGATACAAATTAATGTTTAGTGACCGATTTAGTACAAGGATCATAGTTTAGTAACAATTTAGGAAATTAACCCTTATTTTTGGGTTACATCCTATCGTAAATCTTTAATTTTGATTTGATAATATATTTTCCATACTTAAGGAATGTTTAAACAAAAGAAAAAACAAATGGTTTCTATGTGGAAAGGAAAAAGTTTAATTACACTACACTTTATTACCAACACGAAAATTATATACCAAAAAGCGTATTACGTATCGGCCTACGTTTAAGAAAGAAATCAATTAATTAGATGTTACCTTATAAAAAGTAATTCTGAAAAACATAGAGAAACTCTAATATGAAGGGTTATATATATTAACTCAAAATAAAATATAGTAATAAAGTAAAAAGAGAAAATACGATGGCTTTTAACCCATCGATGGGCCCCGCAGATATTTACAAGCACCCCTATATATATACCTTCACCACCTTCTCTACCAGAAAATCCCCTCTTTCTCCTCTCCTCTTCTCTGTTTCTTCTTCTCTTCTCTAACTTATCTTCTATACATAATTAACAACAATAATGGCGAAGCTTTACTTCCATATTCTCTTCCTAATTCTTCCCATTTCCTTAATCACAGGTAAATTAAACTCAGTCTCACTAATTCTCATCTCCAAAATGTTGAGCTGCTTCAACATTATATTGATCTAATTTCTAACGATTTGCTGTGTAATTCTGTTTCCAGAGGTTTATTCAACAGCCACATTCACATTCGTGAATAAATGCCAGTTCACGGTGTGGCCGGGGATCCTCTCCAACGCCGGAATCACGCCGCTCTCCACGACCGGCTTCGCCCTGCAGACCGGCGAATCCAGGATCATCAACGCGCCGTCGTCCTGGGGCGGCCGATTCTGGGGGCGCACGCACTGCTCCACCGATCCGACCGGGAAATTCTCCTGCGCGACCGGCGATTGCGGCTCGGGGAGGATGGAGTGCGCCGGCGGCGGCGCGGCTCCCCCCGCCACGCTCGCGGAATTCACTCTCGACGGCGACGCAGGCAAGGATTTCTACGATCTGAGCCTCGTCGACGGCTACAACCTGCCGATGCTGGTCGCGCCGCAGGGCGGAACCGGCACCAACTGCTCGAAGGCGGAGTGCGTGGCGGATCTGAACCAAGAGTGCCCCGCGGAGCTGCGAGTGACGAGCGCCGGCGGCGAGGGCGTCGCGTGCAAGAGCGCGTGCGAGGCGTTCCGCAGCGACCAGTACTGCTGCAGCGGCGCGTACGGCACACCGGCCGCGTGCAAGCCCTCGCAATATGCGCAGACGTTCAAGCGCGCGTGCCCGCAGGCATACAGCTACGCCTATGACGACCTCACCAGCACCTTCACCTGCATCGGCGCCGACTACATCATCACCTTCTGCCCCTCCCCCAACACCAGGTAAAATTACCAAACTGCCCTTGCCCTACCTTTTGTGATGCACAACATTTTAAAGTATTCAAATATGGCATAAAATTGCTCATTAATCTGCGAAACATTGAGCAATTTTCTGTCATGTTTAAATATTTTAGAATTTGATTCATGTTTGGTAGTTAACTTTAGATTTTATAATTTAAGGGGCAAATCGCGTAAATATTCAAATAGGGCAGAAAATTACTCATGAATTTACGAAACGACGTAAAATGGTGTCTGATTTATGTTTGGTTAACTTTAGATTTTATTAGTGTAAGGGGCAAATCGGTCAGTTTGTAAATAGTTTCGAAAATATCTGACGGGATCTAAGATAATCGTGGGAGGAAAGCAATAATGATTATATAAATGAACTCCACTTGCAAAATGAATTATTTGGGGTGGCCCATAATTACGGCCAGCCTGTTCAAACGCTTCAGAAATAGTAAAAGACAACAATTATTATTATATAATATTAAGATGAATGTAAATTGAGTGTAAGTGAGAATAATTGGATTGGTTAAATTATCAAAATCATAGAGGGAGCCTTTTCATAAATGTGATGAAAATGTACGAGTCAAAATAATGTAACGCTAGTGATTTGGTCACATTTCGTAGTCGGCCGGTGAAATGATTTATTATGACGATGATGTAACGTTAACAAATGAAAAAAGAGTTAAATAAAAATGTGCAACAGAAGTTGTATAGATGTAATTAGCTATTGCATTAATTGTCTTTGCATGATTTTAATTCCCACGCCTTGGAATTGCAACTTTTGCTCGTTTTCACGTGCCCAATCTCAGTAAAACTGTTGGTTAGCGTTTTTATACCGTTACCGTAACGGTCGGCTCTGCCGTTATGGCAGACAGCCAATAGAACAGAAACACGTGGCTTTCCTGTCACAGCTCTGAAAGACTAGTATTGGTTTGCTAAATCAGTAATCCCTTTTTCGAAGTTAGAAAATAGTAACAATTGTTGAGTATAGATTTAATTCAAAGTTCAAAATAAACTAATTTTGTTAGATATATAACACTTGAAGATACTAATCTTCTCTTGTGCAATTTTTGGTTATTTGTCATTGCAGTCAAAAATCCTCATCCGGACCCGGGTCCGGATCCGGCAGCGGGCAGAACCCGGTATCGGGCGGCAGCAGCCCGGCGTTTGACGGCAACATGGTTTACGAAGGCGCGTTGGACGTGAGCTCTGCGCCGCCCGCGTACGCGCACGTGGTGGGCGGAGCCGTCGCCGTGGGGGCGGCAGTGTGGCGGTTGAGTCATCTTTACTAAATAGGTGGGCCCATTTGTTAATGCAGGTTGGGGCGGGTCATATTCATGTCGGCCCATAACGTGTGGCCCATGTGACTAAGCGATGAGTCACCCGATGGCCAATACCAACCGATTCAATAATGAAAATTCTTGAAACCAAATTAAAAAAATAATAAATAATAGAAGTTTAGTTTTGAGAAGTAATAGTGTAGGGTTACGAGACGAGCAAAGCTCACCATTTTGACACAATTTGGTGGTTGGTTGGGGTATATTCTTTTTTCGAGGAATTTATTATTGAAATTGGGGGGATAGTGATTGGGTATTCATTTGGCAAGTTTAGAAAATAGTTTGTAACATCAATAGTACTATTTTACCATATTCTGTAGTGTTCATAATTTTTATAGTTTCTATATGGTTGCTGATGTTTAATATAATGCCAATTCTGATCGAATTTTGATTTTGTATTTCAGTTTAAAATTTTGTATGAAAATTAACGAACTTAAAAATAGTTGTAGTTCACGAACCGATTTCGTTTAAAATAAAACTAGCATAACAATCTTGTGGCTCAAACCAGAGCCGATGTCATTTTCGTTGTGAAAATTTATGCATCGGGAATACAATATGATTTAATTTCAATAGTTGTTAAGTTGTGTATCTTTGTGCCAATACCTTTTTTTTTATTTGGCTGCAAGACATTTTATCTTCAACTAATAGGTCGGCTGTTTGAACCAGTGTGTGTCATGTGATTGTCGAATTAAAATAATTTAAAAATTGTTGAATTGTGAAATGGAAACGAGTTGTGAAATTATCAAATAAATGATGGGATTAAAGAAAATGTGGATGGTTGGGGACGTGGCGGCGGTGGTGGTAGCTTAACTAACATGCCGACAACTATGGCATGTTTAACTAAGACTACATATTATGTACCTAAAAACAAAACTAGGATTACATGAAACACGCTCTTAATGTTAATCTCAAAATATATGTATTAATGGCTATATTGTCAAATAACCTTTAAATTTTTGCATTATATAATTAAAAAAAAAAAGAAAGAATTTTCTTATTCATTCTAAGAAAATGTGAATTTTACAAGAATTTACTGGTATTTTGATTGTGATGTTGTCGGCGGCGGTGGTGGAATTGTGACGGAGGCGAGGAACAAAGTTGAGGAGTTGGTTATTGCAATGGTCAAACACTCAACTTTGAGTAATGGTGTGTCCCAATACTTATATTTATATTATATACTCCTATAACAAATAAATATTAATTAATATTTTAATAATAATATACGTAGTCAAATAAAGTGATAAAAGAATAAGATATTTATAAAGGATGTTCCTTTTTCAGAGTATATATTCTTTTTCGGATAAGGTTTGGTGCACTTCTTTCTTAAACACAAATTTAAGTAAAGCTTAACCCTACCAAATTTGAGCATAATCATTAACCTAACAAGTGAATGAGCTAACTGATATGCCATGTATATGTAACACAACATTTATATAAATTTATAATCTTCAGATTTCTTTACCAATGCGAAATAATTCCCTATCAAAGATGGGATGAATAGATTGAGGATGCCAATCTCAAGTAATAAAGTTGACGCATTCAAGAATTATTCTTTGCGAATACTTATGTGTTCAAATTTCATCAATCTATGGGTATTTCTCCGCTTTTATATGGATAGTTATTCTGCCTTTGTGCAGTGTAGTGATATCGTATGCGTGCGATAGTAAAATTTAAATTGTTATGATATTATATATGTGTTATATAATTCTTAAAAAAGAATATATGAAATGATTAACTTCATAGGGAGTGACCTAGCAGTATGTGAACCCATACTAGAAAGAACATACATTTAAGTCATCAATCTACCCAAAAGTAATTTCAAGTAATTATTTTTCCCTTATTGTTTGTACTTTTTGTAATAGACTAATTATTATGTCCATTTAAAAACACAACAGTGTCACATAGAGTTACTTGATCGGAATTAAAAATTTAAATTTTATCTACGGATAATCAACATTATGCGTGCGATCATATCAATCATCAACATATATACAATGCATTCGCTATTCTAATTTGGTGATTATTTTCTCACGCTTTCTCAATGAAAATGAATTTAACAAATAATGCATTAATTTTTTCTTAAAGAAGTAGCAATCATGGGTTTTACACACATCAATGACATCACCACTTATATTTTACTAATAATTTTGATGAATCCCTAGAAAAGAAGAAAAAACAAATAAAGAGGATCGGTAGGATGAGGAACGTGGCACCTTGTGACATATCATACTATTGATTAAGATTTACACACTTCACATCAAAAGTGACGCAAAGAATTTCAAATGCTATGGGCATTATTAGTTATTGAGGCCAATATTGCTTCTTAGTTATGTTCATTGAAACTAGAATGTGCACTTTGTTGTGTGAATTACGATTGAAGTTTTTGTCAACAAAAACAGACGTAATTAATATCTCAATTTTGGTAAAAGACAAATTTTACTCCATTATTATTTTTCTAACGACTGGATTTAAGCATAGTCGTAGTCCAATTCCTTCTGTTATACTAGTATAATTATGAAAAATCTTGTTACACAGTGAAAATAAAAAAATCACCGCTGTCACCTTTGCGCATAAACAGGGTTGGCATAATCTTTGGTTTGAGACAGACTCAACCTATGTGGAGCACCTGTTCACGACACGATCGGTTGCGGTCATGGGCGGATCTATGGTATAGTCGTACCGGACTTCAGCCCAGTGCAACTCCCAAATTTTTTCTTATATTTATGTATTAAGTTAAACTCAATTCAAAATTAGCCCAGTCCAGAATAATTAAAAAGTTTAAATAATATCATTATTTGTTGAATTCTTTTTCTGATCGTGGCCTTAAGTCTATTTTATTCTTTCAAATTATTCAATGATTATGATATTTGCAAGTTTGTGAAAAAAATTCTCCTAAAAGATCCACTGTCTAAAATATAGTTTCATTAAAATATAAGTTTAGATATTATATACATAGTTTAATAATTATGCAAGAGTTTCAAGTTCTTACATTTGTTGAGTTTAGTAAACTATTTATTGAAGTTTCGCAAGGCACAACTTACGTAAATATCGATATATTTTGATATTTATAAAGTTAACTCCCCGAAGTATCTATTTTTTTAGCCCATCCCTTTATTAAATTCTGGATCCGCCCCTGGTTGCAGTCCCCTGGCACTATGCCAATGCTTGGCGTAAAGCTCTCCCTTTGACTGAGAGCATGGAGTTCCGGACTTCTCATATTTTTAGGGAGGGCAACCAAGTTGCTGACCTCCTTGCCAACCTGTCCATGCCTGTGGGATGGTGGCCTCACTCGATTCCGATGATCGCTGATGCTGTTGCTCGAGATCTCTTCTCTCCCAGTTTTCATAGGAAGGTCTAAGAGTAAGACCTTGCTTTGGTTTTTTTGCCTTGTTTCCGTTGGTTGTTCTTTTTTCTGGCCTCCTTAGACGAGCACGCTTTTTTCCGCCAAGTGTTTTTCCCAAGGGGGTTTTCACTTGATGGGTTTTAATGAGGCTCAGCTCCGAGTCTGCAGTCTGTGCAGTCGGGAGTTTTAGGTTTTTGGGTTTTTTGCAATATAGTAGCCTAATTTGTGTGTGTGTCTTTCCTAATTATGAGATAATGATATCTATTACTCCCTCCGTCCCATTCATAATGTCCCCACTTTCTTCTTTTGGTTATCTCATTCATAATGTCTCATTCCCTTTTTGGCAAAGAGAATACACATAAAAAGTATGTGGACCTTATATGCGGCACACCTCTTTACACTCATCAATTTTTTCTCCTTAATCTCTATGCCCAAAAGTAATGGGACATTATGAATAGGACGGAGGTAGTAATATTTCTTAGACTTGTCAAAATATTGGGCTTCGGCAGCCTGGTCCAAGCCCACCAGACTTTAAATGAAAATTGGGTTGAGTAGGACAGTCGGATCAATCCAAAATTCATCGGATAAGAAATTATAAAAATGCAATCCCAACTCTAAAAAATAACCGTAGTATAAAATTTTATAGGCGGGTCATAACAACTTAAGCCTATTTAACTTTTAGGGGTTAGCCCCCCTTTTACTCAATATAGTCCCTTATATAAAATAAATAAATAAAATAAAAAAGGAATTTACTATAATATCCCTATAGCTTGTAGCTTTCAGTTTTAAAATCAATAAAATGTATTTATCGAATAAGGGGCTATAGTGAGTTTATGTATAGAATTCCCCAACTTTTAATCATTTTGGATGGTTCGGGCTTGCTCGAAATTAAATCGAACCGAAAGTCTTGAGGCCAAAATCCACCCAAAAATCAAGTTGTTTTGGGTAGGGGTGGGGGTGGGGGGTTAAAATTTTGAAGTAGTTTTTGACTTTTTGTCCCCTCTCACTCTCCTAATTTTTATATGCATCTGAACCTTATGTTGAGTATAGCTATTTTTAAATTTCTTTTTCTATTTTGATTGATGATTGTATTTTATTTAATAAATATATAGCACTTTTATTGATTTTTTAACATGATTTTTAATTACAATATTTTTTTCGTTAAACTAGATAAAGAAAACTAGAATGATCCATTTTAAAACTCTTTAATGTTTTTCTAAAGTTGTAGATGACTATTTTATTTTCAGGTATGTAGATAACTAATTATTAGAAGGTTTAATTGCATATAAATACACAATTTTTTCCAAATTTTTGTTTTTAACCAAATATTTAATAGTTCATTTTAGATCTCTCTAATCTACGTATATTCTTTTGAAATGAACATATCTATAATTTTAATACAAGTTTCTATATGACTAATTATGTATGTAGTTATGTGTATATATTATATATAAACATATATTTTAGAAATATAATTTCAAATATGATTTAGACTTATTTATATTTATTTGAAGAAGATATAGATACAAAACTTATTACTTTATTTGATAGGTGATTGGTGATGCATGTTTTGAACTACACAAATATTTCAGCTTGGCCGTCCGTATGGTTAGGCCCAAGAAGAAAACGTGGATCCGTCTCGTTTGGCCGGTTCGTGTTGGGTCGAACCGTGTTCTTTTTTTTCTTTAAAAAAAATAATTTTGTGCGTGTGTGTTGACCTAGTAGAAGAGGTTAATGCCTGAGGCCAAAGGTCTCGGGTTCGAGTCCTCTATGACACGACCTTTAAATTTATGTACCAAATTAGCAAAAAATAAATAAATAAATGAAAAAATAAAATAAAATAATTTGTTATTTTTTTTTGTATTTTTGAAGATGGTAATCAACTTTATATTAAATGATACTATTCATTTTATGAATTGATACTTTATTCAATATGAAATGATGCTAAATATATTACTAGAATGGTACTCGTATGAATGATACTCTATTTTTTTTTTTGATAATTAAATGCAGAAATTTTAAAGGCCGCGTCACGGAGAAATGATACTCTATTTTATGTGGTAATCTATTTGATATTAAATGATACTCCTCACACTACAAGAATTTGAGGTTTTCATCCACACATAATCTATCACACATAATAATGTGTGGTGGATTAACCACACATAATTAGTAAATGTGTGGGGGAATCAATTGAGCATATTTCGGAAGCTATCGACATTTAATATGTCTAACAAAAGAAATTTAGTCACATTTATATTTTAACTATAATTTTATATTTTATTTTCTTTTAGCAAACATTCTTTTTAAATTTATTATGCTGACGTGGAAAAATAATGAAAATGATTAGCCACCCATACTAATCAATTATCCATGTGTGGTTAAAGATATTTTAGTAATTATTAATCATTTATTCATTTATACTATGCTGATTTAGAGTAACAACTAAGTACTCATATTGTATAACTAATTATATTACACAAGAATAAAACGAAAAATAGAAGAAAAATGTATCGTAATATATATCTTTAATTGGAAGAAAAATCTTGAAAGAGAAATAAAAAATTCTTTAACTTATTTTCTAGTTATTGATCAAATTAAAACAATCTTTCCAGGAAAAAGGATTAATAAATGAACACTGAAATTATTTCACGTTTCCGCACAAAACTATTTCACTTAATAAAAAATTAAATAATTAATGACTTAAAAATACCGCCTTATACCTTTTGATGAAATTTTCTCCCGCCAACCCAAAAAATTGAACTAACGTGAAAATTTAATTTTTTGATTTGAATTAATTGTTATTGAATTACAGTATATTATAAATATATGATTTCCAATCCAGTGAGTCTCATTTCTTTGTGAAGTTGTCATATTAAAAAGATACGATTAACTAAAGACAAAAAAGAGATATGTTAACAATATCATATCAAATTAAGTGCATCATTATCGGCTCACACAAATGAACTTAAATATTTTATATTATAATATATGAAATATCTTGTAATTAATAATTTATATAGAAATAAAAATACATATCTCATATTTAATTTAAATCTATTCAAAAGCATTATACAATAACAAGAATTTTTCCCCCAGACATAAATCTAACAAGTCGGTCAAGAAATTGACATATTAAAATTTACAAAATGTACAACTTGTAATTCCAAAAATAGAATACGTCGATCGTGTGTGTTGGTCCTCTGTGACGCGGCTTTTAAAATTTAAGAAAAGTAATGTGTCGATTTTAGGTATTTGTGCGGTGTAATGATTCCGCCTGCGTGTGACTTTGAAGTTTAATTTGTTATCATATTATGTGTATCACTTGTAATTCTAAAAAAATGAATATGTCAATCATGTGTGTGTTCATCTTTAAAGACGCGGCCTTTAAAATTTTAATTATTAAGTTTATAAAAGAAAAATATAAAACAAGAATATGTCGATCTCGAATTCTAGTAATTTGTGACACACGGTCCTTAAATTTTTGTGTTAAATTTATTTTTTAAAAACAAATGTTGATTTGAAATGTTGCTCAAAAATTACATAATTAATTGAAAACATATAAAAATGGGCCGACTGTAAATGAGTCACACTATTCATAAACTATTCAAAATCTGACTCGATAAAACTCGTTTGAGCTTGTATAGTGAAGTTCATAGCTAAATGAATTAAGTTAGAGCATTATGAACAAGCTTGTTATGTGATTCAGTTAAAAGAAATAAAATCATTAACTACATAATTAAACGAGGAATGATATGCTAAGGATCATCCGTGAGAACCATTCGTGGGGTTCAATCACATTTAATCTAGATTAAGACCATTCTTTTTCGTTTTAGACATTTATTTTAATTCTAATACCTTAAAAATACAACTGACATCATTAGTCTGACACGTTACATTAAAATTAATGCTCGATTTGTAATTTTTATTCATTTGATCCGTTATTTCAAATAAGAAATGTTAAATTACAAATCAGACATTGATTTTCATGTAATATGTTGGTTTGACAATGCCAATAGTATTTTTTTAAGGTATTAGAATTAAAATAAATGTCAAAAAGAAAAAGAATGGTGTTAATTTAGCCTAAACGCGATTGAACCTCACGAATGGTTCTCACGGATGATTCTTAGCATATCTTTCCTCATAATTAAACTCTCCAACTTGCTTAATTTCTTAAAATAAAATAATGATCTATTATAATTATTGAGGAGTGTTTTTTGAAGAAAACTTGTTATAAGTCTATTATTATTATAAAAACAATGTTCTCGAGGTACGTATAGATATAAGTAGTCCAATAAATTGATAGCAAACAAACTCTAGAGAGAGTCTACGAGCAAATTATTCGTCGTTCATTACTGTGATAAACACCAATCAAAATGTTGGTTTGAGACAAATAAACTTCTCGATCTTCACAAATTGTAGGATGATATAATTTACATATAAACGATTTTCATTAATTAAAATAAATATTTTAAACATATGTATGAAGATTAATGAAAATTGTTTGATTTCGATTAAGCTCATGAACATCAAAGTGTTCGACAAAGAAACAAAATCCACCTAACCCCTTATAAAAGTATCAGATCTATAAAAAGAAAAATCTTATTGCGAATATATTCATAACTACTCATGTAAATGTCGTAAAAATAAAGATATTTATGTAATTCTAATTTTAATACTATAAGATAAACAATATTAGTGATATAATAACTGATATCCTAGAACCTTACAAAATATACATATATTGATCTAAATCAAAATAAATTATTATATATAAGGTTATTCATATATATAACACCACACAAGTCTTATCTATAGTTTAGTAATTTTTTAAATTGGTCCAAAAAATATGATCCGATTTTACTTGCATAAATAGTTGTAAATCTAATACTAATAATATCATTGCATAATAATTAATAACTATTTTAAGTGTTTATAAAGAAATAAATAAATTAATTAATTAAAACCTGAAATTGGAGATAAACATTTCAGTTTACCGCCACAGATGAAAATTTCATTCCAAAAATATTTCATTTTACCGCCTTATACAAAAGAATCCCTCCAGAAAACTAAGGAAGCGACGACAGTTTTCATTTTTATTCTCCAAATCCTCATATCAATTGTCCATATCTATTCTCACAACACAACAAAATGACAAAAAGTTTCGATTTCTTCTCATATATGGCAGAAGACTCCACTCGCAAGATCTGGTTCACAGGTTCAGGTCTCTGGATGCATTTTTTTCCCTCAATTTTCAAACTTAAGTAGCATTTGCAAAATATGATTGAAATTGTTCTTTAGTCAATCTACAGGGAGGTAGAATCTGTCCTCTCTGAGGAGCGATCAAATTTGATCCAGAAATCGATTACAAATTATCAAATTCGAGCCAAAGCAGGGATCTGGGTTTCTTTGCCTCCTTCGCATCCACAATTTCCAGCTTTGGCGCCGCCATGTCCAAATCGTATCTCCAAAGTTGCAACTTTTCTGCTGTATTTAATGTAATTGAGTTTGTTTTATGGTTAATTATGTTGTTGGTCCCTTATTTTTGTTTAGTTTAAGTTATTATGTGATTAGCTTGTGATCATTGGCTGGGATTAAGTTATTGAGACTCATCTGATGTCGTACATTTATTTTATTACATTTTTCTTGACTTCTTTTTTTCTTTTTCTCCCTAGTTTGCTTGGTTACAAGGAATTGCAAGTTATAAATTCTGATAAAAGAACTTAGGATGATGAGGATGAAGCACAGAAAGGGAGATAGAGGGAAGAGGTATTGATTGCAAATTTGCAATGAATTTATTTCACTTTTTGTGTCTTTGTATCATGTTCTTTGCCTAAGTAGATCTTTGGAGATGCCTATCGTTAGTTATGTGGTGATTTTGTCAATATTTTGATTGATTTGTGGTGGTATGTAGAAGAAATAATGCGGATTTTGAGTCCAAATTGCTTGGATTATCATTCTAATTGTTATCTTAACAGGAAAAATTGAAGCGGTTGTCAAGATGAAGTTAACCAAGCATTCTAATGATTAATTGAAGAATCCTAGGCAGATCCGAGTCCTACCTGATCCGCTATTAGCAGAGACTTTACAAAAACACTCCTAACTAGCTTGAAGAGCAGCCTCCTCTGAAGAAGGAACCAAAACTTATGGGGAAGCTAAGCAACTCTTTCAATTCAAGTGTAGTTAAGAGGAACTGCTGTTGCGAAAAAATCAAATGCTAGATTGATTGTACATGCAGTCAAGGAATTCTAGTTTTTTGTAATTCTCATTTTAATAGTGTACTTTGATTTTATTGAATATTATCAAGTGAATTTTTATATGCTAGTCTTGTTATATTTAATGTGGTGTAAATATTGTGTTTAAATTATATTTCTCTAAACTAATAAATGGAGTAATAAATAACAATAATATATAAATATAATATGTCAAATTGAAAAAAAAATACAAAATAAATATTATTTTGTGAAAAAATAATTATAAAAAAATAATAATTACCCACACATATTTACCCACACATACAGATTGCCACGTGTAAATACACGTCATCATTACACTCTATCGAAAATATATTCATCTACGCATAAAATACATCTTTTACGACACATGTATGTGTAAGTAAATGTTTAGACCTTTGTCCACACATATGCATAAGTGTGGATGAAACCCTTTCTTTACATTGTTTTCTCCACATAAGTTGACATTTAAATTATGTGTGGTAAATTGCCTATATCCACGCATAAAGGTACTTTTAGCCACACATTTATGTATGGCTAATAACCATATTTTCTTGTAGTATAAATTAACATAATTTATTTTGGTTTTAGACATTTATTTTAATTTTAATACCTTAAAAATTATTATTGACATTATTATTAATCCGGCACATTATATAAAAATTAATGCTCGTCTGTAATTTTTCCTATTATTTGAAATAATAGATAAAATTAAGTAAAATGAAGAAATTGAGCATTGTTTTTTTTTAAAGAATAACACTTTTCAGAGAGAGAGAGAGATGATATATGTTGTATTGCTGAGAAAATTTGATCATCCTTGTACGAGTGTGACTACATGCTATTGATAGAGATATATAGAGGGCAAAAGCGGTAAAATTAGAAATGTTCGTATAGGGGCAGATCCGTCTTCGCAGATCTGCAAGCAGCCACGTGCGAGTGTACCAAAGTGATTTTGGGGATACCTTGGGGACAATCCTACAGACCGCCGTCTCATATATTAAAGAGCTCGTGTTTCTAGCAGATGAATATTCAGTGGTTCCATAGCGAGGAGGTGCCACGTGGTAATATGCACGGATAGCTGTCCCTGGGTCTGGCTCTGAAGGGTTCTGGGGCTTGTCTCTGGCCGCTTATCGTCTTGGCTAAACCTCCACGAGTCTAGGTCTTCAGAGCTATTGCACCCTTCTGAAGTCCTTGACTATGTATTTCAGTGCCTCAAGTCTGATAAGCAACCTTGACTACCGTCACCGATTCAACCATGGGTTTTCCCTTAGGTCGGGCATCGTTCCGGCCTACTGTGACGGATTGCTATCTTTGGAATGGCTTGTGGCGTGTTAGGTTGAAGGGACAGGGTAAAACCGTCCTCATCAACGTTTATCTAAAACATAAAGGAGCGCACATGTTGGAGATAATTGGAAGTTGGTGTGAAATTGGTGGAGAGATTTGTTTGAGTGAGAAAATGAGTTGTTTTTTAATTTGTTATTCAGGTTCAAACCGTCTCAAAATAAAGAGGACAACTGGAAATTGAATACGAAAAACTTTGGATTTTAGACCTTAGATCGACATGCAAGGTGATTGAATAAAAAACAAACCGGGGGAGTATGTCGCATACTATTATGGAAAATATATGGTGCAAGCTTGCTCCAAGCAAAGCAATAACTTTTGGTTGCAGGAAGCTTCTTCTGAATAGGATCTATACCTGACAAAATTTAGTGAAAAGATGAGTGTTGCATAAGTACGAAGATGATAAGTACCCACTGTGTTTGACTATTTGTGAATCTGTTGAGCATATTTTTTTCTTGTGCCCGTTTACTTGTAAAGTCTGGAGCAATTGTTATAGTTGGTTTGATCTTTATTACACCGGATATGTTATGCCACTCAGTCATTTTGAACAACATTTGGGATGCATAAGGAAGACAAGTTCATCATAGTGGTGGAAAGTCTTAGGATTTGCATTGTTTAAAACTTAAGGATTCATCGGAACGGATTGGTGTTTAAGATTCTCCGAGTTGTGTGTGATGACTTAATTCAGTTTATCAAAGTAAGGTTTTGGTTTTGGGTTTCTAACCTTCTCTCTAACTGCTTATTTTGTAGTTTATGAAATTGAATTCATAATCCATCTCTATGTTCGAATTATTTTAAGTCGATTATATATTTTGCTTTTGTAGAATTTTGTAGTTCATTTATAAATTGCATCATTTGTTGGGTCCTGGAGGGCGACTGAACTGGTGTATGGAGGGGGAAGGGGATACACCAGTAGGTTCTTTTCGAAATGAAATACAAGACACACAGAGATCAGTTTTAAAAGCAGGCTGAGAAACTGAGACTGAAGTTAGTTCAGTCTGAATGACTTCAGTATGGGAACTTGTCACCAAACTGAAGTCCAG
>JAYJMF010000028.1:780892-796816 GCA_036873715.1 Salvia sclarea
CATCGGCCACATGAGGAGTCTCTCTTTCGAACCCGACGCCAACGCCAACGCAGCCACGCCGCCACCGGATCATTCAGTTCACTGGACAATGCACGAGTACTATCTCAGTAAAGATATAGCCAAAAAGAGCGGCAATCCCAATGCCGCCGATATCGTCATCTGCAAGATCACTAAAATCATCAAGAACAACAACATGATTCCGACGCTGTCGCCGCCACCACCACCACCGCAGGAGGAGCAATCTTCTTCATCAGACTCTGCACCACCTTCCAAGAAACAAAAGATTAATACATTAATGTGCGGCGAGGGCTCTCTCCCAAGTTGGGTTTTTGATGACAACATCGACATAGATGAATTATGGCTGCACTGTTTTCAAGATGGGGCGGCGGAGGGATCAATCATTCCGGTGGAGGGTTCTTCTGCAGCTCTGCCTAATTGGGATTCTGACGTGATCGACATAGATACCGTCTTCGGTCCTGATTACCAGTTACCAATCGACTCGTATTAGCAAATTAAGTTTAAATATATATATATATATATCGACGATGATCATCAAATTGAGTCAATGATTCGTCAAGAGATGCATGCATGAGGCTAATTGTTCATGTCTACAATTTCTCCAACTCAAACTCAATGTAATGCGTAATTTAATTGTTAAATTTGTGATGCCCCCTAATCCTATATATGTTTAATAGGAGTAAGAAAGATGATGAATCGGAGTGGCTTCTTGCCATCCATTGTTACTCCTCCTCCCCTTCTCCCGGCCCCGCTCTCAAACAAATCACACATATTCCAACCCACAATTTCATCCTCATGAGTAATAATGCTTGTATTTTATATTCGATAATAGTTGAACAATGTAATACTCTCTCCGCTCTTTTTGTATTCGCCGCAATATAGGATTAATTATCCCATATATGCATGGTTATTCAATTAGCTGACTGACTCATCATGTGACTGCCCACTTGTAGCAAACTGTACAAGGAGATATATATTATTGACTGTTTTACAATAAAATACAAGCCTAAAAATTGAATCTCAACTCACTTATTCGTCAACATTTAATTTGTTAATCCGTTTATGTGCTACTTTACTACATGATCGCGACGCCAAGAAAAAAAAAATATATTTCAAAACATAGAGTAGCCACAACGATGTGTAAAGTGTATGCACGATTGAATTTTGTAATATTCTTTTATTATGAATTCTTCAATCATCATCCCTGCAATTAAATATAAATCAAACAAGTTACCTAAAAGGGTGGGTTAATATAGAAAACTAAACGATTTCAAATAAATAAAAAAACTAAACGATTCAAACATTATGAACATATAAAATTACTATTTTTTGTGTTAAATAGCAAATTTATTCTTAATCAAATTGGTTTAAAATTGACGAAAAGAACACACATAACAAACACAAAAATCGCACATAATGTCACCATTTTTTGTTGAATCGCAACTGTTTCACGATCTCGAAACTGTTACATGATTTTGCAAAATCGCAGAACTATGTAATAATACACATTGTTGCACGCTTTCATGGCTTTCTTAATAGAAATGGCAGGATCAAAAAGTCTAGTAATCAGCCACACTGCATATCAATGTCGGAACAAATAAACACCCACAATAATAAAATTTGTCGCTATTATATTTTTTTGTGAAAAGAAAAAAAATTGTCACTATATATCTGTGTACAGTGACGAAAATATTATCGTCACTACAAGTCAATTTTTCTTGTTGTCATTTTATTGATTGAAATCATGCTCCAACATTATTTGTTACACATGTAATGCAAGAATTTCAACCTTCTAAACGAAGATCAACTGCTCCTCGGTTAGAGTACAAACCTCAGAATACGTACGAACAAGCTATGGAAGTCAGCACACTCGTCAACAGAATCGACACAAAATTTACTGCGTTGTTGTCGAGTATGGTAAGCCCGGAGATCCTCTTCACGGTCGGCCCTGGTTTACTTACAACCTGCAATTTCAGGACCAAAGGACTTTTAGTTTACACAAATTTCTCAGAAAAGAAACAGCCACGAATTGAAATTTAGTAGCAAGCTAAGCTGTTGCACAAATAGGCACACATTTGATGAATTTGAATCAAAGACATGATCATAGGCACACATTAATTATCAGTTCTCACGTTTACATTAAGGGCGTGTTTGATAGCCCTCATATAATGGGATATAAAAAGTTACATGTGCTAAACCAGTTGTTTGGTAGCAAATTGCATAAACTGACAAGCACGCTATAAAACCGAGCCCGTCCTCTATTTCACTGTTTCGCCTCTCTTTCTAAACTCACCAAAGTGGTCCGATTATTTTAACTAGGACAGATAATGCTTCACTTTTCGAAATTACCCCTAACATCTCTGCTTCACAAATATTTTCCATCTTCAATCTCTCGCTACCACCGCCTCCATGCTTCTCAGGTGCCGCCTCACGCCTCTCACCACCACCGCCGCTGCACCGTCGATGTCGCAATTTCTCTCTCTCACCATCTCGCTCTCTATCCCTCTCGCAACTAATCGAACCTCTCTCCCTTTGTTCTGCTATAGGAATGTTAGTTGTTGAAAAACTTTGAGAGAGAAGTTGGTAGATTGTTGAAAAAATTTGAGAGAGGGCTTCAATTGGGAAGAAATTTTTGTGTTGGCAGATGCAAATTTGGATTTCTTGAAGGAGATGGTGATGATGGAGTTCAGGATTTCTTGAGTTGCAGTCATGGAGGATGATAGATTTATTGGATTTCTTGATTCACATCCATGGGGGATGCAAGAATTAGAAGCAAAGAGGAAGGGATATGTAGATACGAGATGCAGAATTACAGATGCGAGAATTGCAAGCATGGGTCCATGGCAGTGGTGAGTGGCGGTGGTGTGTAGCGGTGATGGGTGGGGGCTGCAATTCGAGAAATTGCAGCCATGGCGGTGATGCCTGGTGGGTAGCAGTGATGGGTGGGGGAAGAAGAAAAGGGGGATGTGTCTGTCATTTTCAATTTTTAGTAAGGTTATAATTGTAAATTACTTTTTTATCTAGATTTTTAATATTATCTCACCTTTTTTCCTCATATCCTAACCACCCTTGATTCTTTTAACATTTCTTGATATATCTTGATTGGGTTACCAAACAAGCCCTAAGGTTGGTTGCAAATTTTTTCATGAGAAAAGGGGAGAGAATAAAAGACAGGAAAAAATTTATCATATTTAGTGGGCCCGACTTTCTGTCTCACGTACTCTAGGGTGGAAAATAAAGTTTATCATGATAATATTATCCACGATTGAAGTGAGAATGAGGGAAACCTATCATATCCTGATCAAGAAGAATTATCTACTCTGAAACATGTGAAGAAGGTGGAAAAGAGTCGAAAATGTTTGTTCTCTGCCCTATTCCATTATAAGAAGAAAAAACCCTAATGGATAAGAACATTAGATTCATCGAACTCAAATGAAGATCTGAAATAGTACCTTCTTTCGGACACTGCAGAAGCCACTGTATTGGAGGGTCGCGCCCAATAAAGAATCGATGAGGCTCCCACACAATCCAGAAAGAGCCGAGAGTGGTATCAACAATAGCTGCTTCATAGCTACATTGAAAGCGCAGTTGGTAGTGAGAAATCCTAAGATAACAAATGTAAGGCCAAGCAGAGAGCCGGCTGCTGCTGCTGCGACAAGTCCCGCCTTTGTCACTCCACCATTAGTACCCTTCTGAACTGGCTGCATAAATGACACAAAGGTTGAGACACTAGAAAAGAATTAAAGCATTCATAGTTTCACAAGATGGAAAGACACATCTGGGAACACGAATGAAGCCAAGGAAATACAGAAAAATTGGAGTGATATGAAAGAAGTTTTTAGCAGTGTTACAGTAAGCGTGGGTAGTAACTAGTAAGATAAGCATAGTAGTGCATGTCCACCTTGAAGTTAGTAATAAGCCGTGGCTGCTCATCGCTGAGAACCCCAAGCTCAGACGACCACGTGTCTCCATTTGAGCAACAGTAGTGACCAAGAATTCCACCGGCTAGATAGGTCATGAGACGTGATTCATTTGAATTTAGACAAAAGTCCTGCATGCCCACCTGTGTCCAACCAATCAGGACTAAAATTGTTGCTATACCACTATTAGAGAAAACTTGAATCCTGTGAAGCAAAGACAAGTTAAAGTTATTAAGGTCTTAACAAAAGCATTTAGAAGGCCTCATATTCAAGAAAAGAGAGGGAGAGTTGGGGGTAGAGTGGGGGAGATTTTCAATGATCTATCACATTTATTACATGCGACAAACACAAATATCCACTTTGTTTCTAGAGCAAAGAAATCGCATTTTGGATCATTTTAACATAAGGCCAAGACAGATGACATTGACGATGAAAGTGTATTTTGTAAGTCATCAGCAGCTTAAGTGCACATGACGTTTTATTTTTTGAGAGAGCCAGGGACGATACCAATTGCGTTGACCACCCTCCTTAAAATCCGCATCAACTTTCTTCTTTTTGTCCTCTCCTACTTTCGTTAACACTGAAGAACTAATAAAGAAGCTGAGTAGCAGAGCACCAAACCTGCAATAACGCAAACACCATAAATAAAATGAGAAAAAAATGACTATAGGCAAGCACAAGCATGTCGAACCTGTTCCCAATTGTATATGAGAAGAGATACCTGTAATTGACAGCAATATGAATTGTCATGACAGCAAAACCAGAAAGAGCTCCAGAAAGGTCGAGGGACTTCTTTCTGTATGCCCTGGCGGCAATTATAGCTGAAAAAACTGCTGCAACTAATGGTTGGACCAAATTTATTTCCATATTGCCTTTTGACTCGTCCACGTTTAGAATGGGCTGAAAAAAAAAATGAAGATCCAGAATTAGTGAAGCACCACTTTCTCCTATGACTCAAATGCGACTGCAAAGAGCATCAATTTTTTATACTAATATTGTATACACCTACAATACCTCTAGATGCTAGTCCATCCAGCTTGTTCATCATTTAATATATCATAATTCTATTTTAACAGCACAGAAATGCTATTCGACCGAACAATATATATAAGACCACACATCAGCAAGTCGGTAACCAAATAGGCGTGGTCAATTAAATAGAAAATGAAACTCAAATCTAGTTTCCATTTTATGTCCTAGCATTGCCATCAACAAGGATAGTGATAGTAACCTGATAAATTAAATTTCCCCTTACAAAAAAACATAAATAGTTCGGTTAGGCCTACCCTAAAATGAGAAACAATTTCCAGCAACTTTGAGTGAATGGTCTTAGCATTGCATCATGAGCTGTTCTAACGTATGAATAAGCACTTGATCTTATAGACACAATGAATTAGCAGAAAGTCTCTTCAAATCATTCCAATGAAATTAATGCAGTGTAGAATTTGACGAGCATGACATCATAATACATAATATGACGAGCATCCATGCAAATATAGGCCACTATGTGTTCTCCTTCCCATAATCTATAAAGATGGTGAATAGACACATGAATTTTGATAGTTTTGAAATTTCCCCAAAATTAAGTTTCAGGGAGGTCAAAACTGACGATGCATCGTAATTTTTAGACATTGAGTTAGGATTTCCAAAATTTGGGGCTAGAGTTTCTGAAAATTCCAATGCCACATCACTTTCGACTTGGCAGAAATTTTAATTTTGGTGAAATTTCAGAAATAGTCAATGTTCATATATTTATTCACCATCTTTATAGTTATAGATTGTGGGAAACACTAGAATTCACTAACAGTTCATGAATATAAGGCCAATTAATATAACAATTTCATCTTGTGAGGTGAATCAAGAAACCAACTATCATTCTTCTTCTATCTACACCTCATAATCAAGCACAAATTCCCTCCAAAGATGGCAATATACAGAAACTGCTTTATAGAAGGAAAAAAACACAAACACAAATAAACTGTATGGACATCAAATCACATCATCTCAAAACAAATTTTGAGTTTCCACGAAAATCTCAGTATCAACACAATCTAACAAGAAAAGAACTACTCCTTAAAACACATTTCAGCATCGTTTTCGGACCCCAGCCCAAAACAGGCAGCATTCAATCAAACAGAACAAATCCCACAAAAGTTTAAAGCCCTAATTTTTAACTTGTTGTTTCAAACAAAAACTACTGCTCACTTGCTTAATCCTCGATCATTCAAACTGGGCTTTCTTCACACACTTCAAACAAACATTTAACACCACAAAAAAAAATGAATAAAAGTTGAAGCTTTACCTCGAAAACTCGTGAAAAACTGTATACAGGAATGCAGTTTTAACTCTGTTTTCGGCGGTTTTAAATGGCTTATTGAATCTCCCCTCCTAATTTATTAATCTATAGAGTAGAGCTGGGCTCTTGCTTTGTACGGTTATACCTGCCACTCTTGACCATCATTCTTAGTTTTGAGATTACTGTTTTTGTGTTCTTACCTAACATAGACCACATGAAGACAAATTATACTAACAAAATGTTTAAAATTCAATACTGGTTTGGCATATAATATTTGAATATGATATCACTGCATTTTTTTATACTATATTTCAATGGTCTATTCTAATTTCCACAGCCAAAGCGCCAGCCGCCAGGGAAAAGGGAATGATTTGTGGAAACGAAATTTTTTTGGATTAATATTTAACAAAATTATTCCTCACGTCTTTTATGTATATTAGTGATATGGAATATGGGAGGCCATGAAATAAGATTCCTCTCAAAATTATTAGTTGGGATCTAAGCATAATATAAGTATTTAAAAAATATTATTTTATAGAGGAAAAAGTATAATAATCAATAAATATACATAAAAAAATTATAATCATCGAAAAACATTATCTATTGTAATATGTATATGAAAGCATTATCAAATTTGAAAAAATCAATCATGAATCTTGATCGTTCATCAATCAAGATCAACGGATCAAATTAGACCGTAGCCAACAATTTCAAAAGGAATCATAAATAATTTATTAACGTAGTCGTATTCATTCAAATGGGACTTGAAAAATTCGACAATATTACCTTTCCAAAACACTTGAGAAAGTAAAAGTCATCAACAAATTCAAGCTTAGGCATTTCCCATTCATCATTCATATGGCTACATAAAAAGAAAATCAATTTTAATTTTTTTGTTATCATGGGTTGAAGTAAAATAAACATAACAGAAAAATTATTATTTGCAATTTTCAGATAAAAAAATTAATGTGTTACACAAGTATATCTGGATCAGAAATTAATTGTCAAATTTTTATATAAAGAAATGAAGTTTGACAATCAAATGAAAAGAAAAACGACTTATGGAGCCATTCATTCCATTTTGGTGCTAGCATTATGATACTCAAGTTATTTTTTATGCAGACCAATAAAATTGATTTCCTTAAAAATTTGAATCAATTCGTCAATTTCAGATTAGATTGACATTTCAAATTTGGAATATAGGTAGTAATATTGAGAGTTCTTAGAACTTTCCATTTTTAAGAAAGTTAGTTATAGTGAGGCCCAAGCATATGTTTTGGAGAACCAAAATGAATTATTTTTATTGGCCCACTTACTGACAGCCCAATTTGTCAGTACAATATTCGCCTCAACCAAACTTTGATTTTACCAAATATCAATAATAATTTAATAAATATTAGAAAACGCAAAAATTCCATTTTGTCAGCATAATATTGTCCGCACAATTTATAGGGACCGGACAAAATTGTTGTTTACAGAAATTCTTGTTAATATTTTGATCACAACATGCTATGGATTAAAGGATAATCATATCATTCTAACTTCTAAAATACAAATAATTGAGTTATTATGAGAGTTGATGAACTAAAACAAAAAACAAAAAAAGGAATCTTTACTTCTTCATGAGATTCAAATTTATTTGTACAATTATGTATTGGTGGATCTAAGTAGAGCTATCTACCAAGCAATTTTTTTTTTATTCTTATAAAATTGTCAAAATTTTGTTATTTTGTGTAAATTATTGAGCAAAAGCTCCAACCACCAAACAAATTATAGGAAAATTATTGTGTCGAAATTTACAACTCGAAATCTTAAAAATATATCGTCGATTAATGTGATAAATAGATGAAAATGATTCATAATTTAAAATTTAAAATTCATTTTACTTTATTCAATGTGAAAAAAAATTATTTAATCTCACATACTCATATTTTATATTCTAATCCAATGTGTTTACAGGCGTCACACTTACAATCTTGCCAATAATACTGAAAGAAGAGGTGAAATAAAGCTCACTAATTCTCGATTTCCAAAACATTACAAATTTACAAAATGGAAAAAGAAACTCTAATATATATACAACACTTGTTTGATTTATATTAACGAACTCTAACTAATTTTGAAATGAAACTTCACGTGTGCGCCTAAAAGCTTCATATTTTCTCCCATTATTACTCAATCAAACTTTTCATTACTGCTTTTTCTTTTTTTGTTTCCTTTTACCCGACAAATTTCGTGATCGCAACCGGAAACCGGCAATGTCGGTCACCACCGCCCCCTCCGCCGTCCGACCGTTCCATTTGGCGCGATCGGGCGGTGGCCTCCGGCGGCCAAGAGTGGCTATGACGCTCGGATCATTCAACACCAACACGGTGTCGGCAGCTTCGATCCTCACCAAGTTGCAGAAGGACTGCGCCACCCCATCGCCGGTTCTGCGCCAAGTGGCCGACGCCATGGCGGCGGACATGCGGGCTGGATTGGCGGTCGAAGGCGGCTCTGATCTCAAGATGATTCTCAGCTATGTTGATGCACTGCCCACTGGGTATATACCTATGTTAAATTTTGTAAAATTGTTTTTACTTGAATCTGTACATAATGCTGCTTGTTTAACTTTCCAATAGTCTACAATTATCACCGATTTGCAATTTCTAGCTTGGAATTAGATTTGGTATGACTTCAATTTTGAGCTGAATTGAACGAATTCGAAATTGGAGAAGCCATCTCAGATTCACAGAATCAATGTGGATGCTTGGTTTTTAATGGTTCTCAAACATTAGGGCAAAATTGGAAAATGTTTTAAGATTCATGATTACAAGTATGCTGTAATTGTTGAAAATGCATATGCCTAATGTGATCCTTGGATGCTGTGACTGTGATAATAAGTGTGATTGGAGATGGTAATTGGTGTTGATTTTGTTAGGAATGAAAAGGGATTATACTATGCATTGGATCTTGGTGGGACGAATTTCCGAGTGCTGAGGGTGCAACTCGGAGGGAAGGAAGAAAGGGTGGTCGGCACAGAATTCGAGCAAGTCTCCATCCCTCAGGAATTGATGTTTGGTACCTCTGAGGTTGGTTCAACTAGTTGTTGGTTGATTGTTCGATGTAATGCTTGGATGTACACGTTAATCTGTGATATGTGTCGTGCGTTTAGGAGCTTTTCGATTTTATAGCATGTAAGCTGGCGAAATTTGCTGAGACGGAAGGCGGAAAGTTTGAGTTGGCCCATGGAAGAACAAGGGAAGTTGGATTTACTTTCTCTTTTGCAGTGAAGCAGACATCAATTAACTCAGGCATTCTCATCAAATGGACTAAAGGCTTTGCAGTCACTGGAACCGTGAGTATTCTTTCCCTCTATTATTGAAGAATTAATCTAAATGAAGAAAAGCTCAGTTTCTGGTTGTTTACTGATTTTCAGGAAGGGAGAGACGTGGTTGCCTGCTTGAACGAGGCTATGGGAAGGCAGGGGCTGAATATGAGAGTGTCTGCCCTGGTACATTGCCATCCACACGCTGTGCCTTCGTTTGCAAAGATATATAGATTCTTGCTCATTGTTAGTGTATTTTTCTTATATGGTATTAAGCTAGGTCAATGACACTGTGGGTGCATTAGCCGGTGCTAGATACTTTGACGACAATGTCATGGTAGCGGTCATTCTAGGAACGGGAACCAATGCCTGCTATGTGGAGCACGTGGATAACATCCCCAAGCTGCACGCCCCAAAATCAGCAGGTGGAAGCACGGTAGGTGCACAACATATGCGTCTGTAACTAGTGATTTCATGATTTTTCGTTATGAGGAAGTAGTGTCGTTTAACCATCAGATTGTAAACACGGAGTGGGGGGCATTCTCGAGGGGCCTTCCCATGACTGAGTTTGACAAAGAAATGGATCTTGCCAGTATCAACCCCAAGCAACAGGTAGCCCTGCCTTGTTCACCTCGCAATTTTTTCCTTTCAATATGTGCAATTCCTGATTGATTATGCTTTGCCAAATAGATATTTGAGAAAATGATTTCTGGGATGTATCTTGGTGAAATTGTTAGACGAGTGTTGCACAGAATGGCTGAAGATGCTGCATTGTTTGGGGACTCTGTGCCAGAAAAGCTACAGATGCCGTTTTCACTCGGGTATAAATTGCTCTTACCTTAACTTCTTCAACACTAAAAGAGGCTCCAACTACAATATTTGATAGACCTTATCACTTTTAGGTTTATCCACTTATAACAGTATTATTAAATAGGAAAGGAAAGTAACATTGTTATATTGTTATGATAAGTATTTTCCAGATTAGCTTCGCAGTAAGCAATAACAATTTATCATTGTAGATTTCTTCTCCAAGTCCTCTTCATTTATCTGTAGATTTGTATGCAACAATCAAAATGTTGTTGTGAAACCCAAATTTAATTGGATAACCTTGTTAGAAGAATTTCCCTTGAAAATGTTTGGAAATGACTCAAAATACTTGATCCATTCTCATGATTAACACCCTCCAAACTGTATCTTGTAGGACACCAGACATATGCACCATGCAGCAGGACTCGTCGAAAGATCTTGAAGTCGTTGGATCAACTCTCTACGATGTTGCCGGGGTAAAACTTTACACCTCCAAAAAATTTAAGATTTTAATCAAAAAATCATAACAAGATTCATTTCTCTAAACTTTGATCAATCGAGACTACAAAATGCTATTAGTGATCTGTGCCACACACTTGTGCCTAAGATGATCATAATATAAGTACTAATTTTCTAACACGATATTTTATGTAGGGAGTAGTTATTATAGTATATAAACTATGAGCTGATGTATTATGGAATTTTACCCCTCATGGGATTTGAACCTAGGTATATATGAATTCATCCAGCAAAGTAATGAGATCACCCTAGATTTTCGTGATAGAAGGGCTGGAAATGGTTCATATTTTATATGTTATGATTGGTTTGCATTTGATCTAATTCTTATAAGTATATGCTTCAGGTGAATTCCGATTTGAAGTCAAGGAAGATTGTAGTAGACGTATGTGAGACCATTGCAAAACGTGGGGGGCGGTTGGCCGGGGCAGGAATTGTTGGGATTCTTCAAAAGATGGAGGAGGATTCGAAAGGTGTGGTTTTTGGAAAGAGAACAGTGGTGGCGATGGACGGGGGCTTATACGAGCATTACCCTCAATACAGAGGGTACCTTGAAGATGCTGTGAGTGAGCTTCTAGGACAAGAGTTATCCAAGAATGTAATTGTACAACACTCTAAAGATGGATCTGGTATTGGAGCTGCTCTTTTGGCTGCTACTAATTCCATCTATCAACATTGATTTCTCCATCATAATTGTCAAACTCAATGTCCATCTATTTATTGTTACATTTTGTTGATTGTGAGGGACAATATTTTGCAGCTCTCTGGATTGTTTGTTTCTTATTTTTATTTATGCTAACCACATAGAACAAAGAACAAGTGGTTGAGGGAGAGGTTTTTAAATTGGTTTCATGGCTTGTCTAGCATTATTTCTCTGCTATGGATATACGTTATAATTGGCATGTCTCTCCTCATCTGGAATTTGTAAAATTCAAGAATGCTTATTTGTATGATTAGAAATAAATAAGGAACATCAATAGGTTTACGAATTAAGTACGAAGTAAAAACATATGCAACCAAGAAATATAAAATTAGTACTTTTGCTTCTTGATGCAATGGAAATTTGTAGTCGCTCGCTATTTGAGAGTTTGTTGTAGATAAGAAGTGATATAGTGAAAAAAAAAACATATAATAAATACTCTGATCTTTTTAAATAAACCTTTAATTGACTATTATCAGTACAGTAGGGTTTACATATTCCTAATATAATAATTAATAAAATCCAAAAAACAAAAAACCGAATTAGAGTTTCCGAAGTTCGGAAACCGGTATCTAAGAATCAAATTCAGGTTATATAATAAGCCAATGTTTAATTCAGGTATACAATAAGCCAACGTTTAATATCATGTGATTCCATTGAAGACTCAAATTCCATAGATTTAACTCGTCAGTGTATACCAAAATGTGAGCAAATAATGAAGGAATGATGTTATTCTGTAAGCATGTTATCCATCTCAGGGCAGTTGAAGCTGCAGCTGCAGCTGCGCCATATTTTCAGGCCCGAATACGCCTCGATTTCTGTCGAATCCCAAAGGAAGGCTGTGACGCCTCTTCGTAGGCAACGGCGCGTTGGCAACCATAAGCTGGTGTTGTTGTGAAGGTGAGAGTTGTTGATACCTGGAGGCCCCCAGAGCAGCATGCAGATGTGGGAAGACGGCAGAGTGAGCATAGTTCACCACCGCTCCGTTTCTCCAGTCGGGAAGGCGTGGCCCACCACCTCCGCCCGTGTAATAATGCGTCTGCAGCTGAGCCGCCCACTTCTGCTGCTGTGACTCCATCTGCTGCCCTGTTTTGCCCCTGAAATCGCTGCTATGATACCGAGGGAGCTGCACCTGCACGTTGTTGAGCAAGCATGAAATTCTGTCGTGCTCGTGAGAACTCAATCGAGGCACCGGTGTGGAAGAAGCAGCAAGTTACCTGTTGTGCTGCCGGAGACGAAGAATAGCCATTCCGGGGCAGTGAACGAACCCCGGTGGACTGGTTTTGTGACTGCACGAATGGCATATGGTACTGTTTAGGACGCTCGAGAAAACATACTGCTCCGTTTGCACTCTCACCGGTGTCCAAACCACAAAGTCCCGTCCCCGTCCCCAAAGATAAAAAGTCGTATCCCTGCAAGAATTTAGCATTCAGATGAAACCCAAATTCTCATTCAAATGGTAACTAATTTATCAGCAAGGAACTCACCTGCTTTGAAGAGGTTTGGGAAGCCATCTGTTGATCTCGGGTTTCCGATGAATCTTTTTTAGCAGCAGCAATATCGATGGCACCAAAACATGTGTCACCGTTGCTAACATTTGTTCTCAGCATTTCGTTGTCGAAGCTCAAATGAGACTGTAGCTCTGCACCTCGACAAGTTGCTGCTGGTTGAGTAGGCTCCACGGGTCTGTCTGAGATTTGCAAGACTTTGATGAGACGACTTATGTAGACGTGCGCTGAACATCTCTTCCACGACTTGCTCGATTCAGCGCCAACTCCAGTATACTGAATCACTAGAAGATTACGGAACATGCTGATACAGGCATGTTGATATTATCTTTAAGCAGCACTAACATACCTTCTCAGTACTGAATTTGCTCTCAACGACACGAGGCTGAGACGGAAAGATCGTGCCCTCGAACAAGCCACTCCTGCCACTGTATAATCTCGAATTAGTAAAAGTTCATATCATGAGGAAGCACAAATGCATTTGACATAAGAGAAGAATTTGAAGTACTCAAGGGAAAAAAGATTGTACCCTGGGCATGATTTGTGCGTCCCAGAATTCGTTCCAGACATGTTGTAGGGTGACGGGAACAAATCTATGTGTGGAAAGCATGCATACCCCATAAATATAGACAAAAGCACTCAAACTAATCTTTTTGGTAAAGAGATAGATAACTTACCCTTACATTTGTCACCAATGAAACTACAGTTGCCATACTGAAATCGAGAAGCTACAACCTGAAAGATTCGAGATTCCTATCTTAGAAACAATAATTAGATGGGAGATTCTACCTTGCATTAAACATCGAGCTTACCTGATCCGACTGAATTTCATGTTTGCCAAGTATCGATACTAGCGGTCTGCAAGATATATAATTTACTGAATGAGAACGAAATAGCTACATTATTAACGACGCAAAGAAGAATTTTACTTCACCTTGAAGTGGGACCCCAATTTAAATCAGATTGGCCTCCGGAGGCATTAGGGCTCGCCATCTGCTTGCTAGAGAGAAAAAGCTCGGGGTTTCGAGCTTCTAACGTTTGGGATATAACTTCTTCTGCTGTTGAATTCGCCACATTTGAAGGACAAACAGCTCCAAGAGTTACTTTTGAGCTAATTTTCCTGTTCTCGTCTCGTAGTGTTGGACAGGTATCTGCTAAAAGACGCGTTTAGATTAGTTACGACTTACGAGAGGATATAGTCATAGACAGATCAACAAAAAGAAACAAGGGCTGCTAGAAACCCCTCGAGTTGCATTGATCAAGATACCTTCTTGTAGTGCCGCTGAAGATTGTATTTCTGGTTTTTCGTCGTCTGTTTCTTGCTGATCTGCCTTGTTTGCATCGGAGAACATACCAGCCAAAGCATACAAGGTTTCAGCCACTTCTTCCTCTTCCTTGGTGATGCATCCCTGCTTCTGAGGAGGCAATTCCACAACGAATGTGACGAATTCATAACTGGGATAAAATACAATTTGAAGTTTCAGAAACTGCAATGTCTAACCTTATTCAGTTTGGATTTCTTGGCACCATCTTTTTTAAGTGTATCGACTGCAGCCGGCAAACGATGCTGCTTCCTCGAAATTAGTAGGGGCGAAGCAATGGACTCACGGCCCCTCTTTTTTATGGCTACAATAGTCAAAACAAGAGATTTATACAAAACTTTAAGCATTCATTTGTTGTGTATGTGATCTTAGTGCAACCTCTATTAATTTCATCTCAAAAAGGACTCAAAAAATGCCTCTAACCTTCTGCAACCAATTGCAGCAAATCTGTCTACCCCACCCCACCCCACCCCCTATCCCTCCACCCCCACCCTGAGAAGAAGTCAGTCATCACATGGAAAGAGTCAAAGTTACACCAGAGCTAAAAAAGAAGTTCCAAAGAAAAATAAAAAATCACATCATTTCCATTTTCCAAAGTACATTCCTCAGTAGTTCAGATAAAGCAACATAGAGAATCTTCCACTGCCAACACCAACAAGAAAAGCCACTAAAGAAAGAAAAAGGCTAAAAAAAGTACACAAAAAGCAACATGAAGAAGATGAGTATGAAACTCCACTTAATCTTCCCCAAAAACACAAACTTCAATCAACAAAAAACAAATCAAAATAACACAATGATACGCACCGGAGCGTAGCTTCTTAGGAATGGAGGCGTGGTTAACTGCAACACATCCATCAAGAATCTGCAGAATTGGAGAGCAATTAACATCATAAACAAACTCCCAAATCATTTCTCACAATGTAAATTTCTTTTACCATTGTTGATGACTTGCAATTACTAGTGCTAGGCTGAGACTCATCTTCAGCAGCAAATGCAACAGAGCCCATTTTCACATTTCCCCCTCTCAAATTTTGACCTTAACTCTGCAACTCCCTTCAAATATCTTCTCTCGTAACACAAACTTCCAAAAGCAGATAACTTCAACCGCAAAGAGATAACACGAAAGAGATAGAAAAGAGAAGAATATAATGCGACACGTAGCTTAACAGCAAACTCAGACCAAAAGCCGAAACTAGAGCCCAGAACAAGACAACAATCTCATGGAAGGCCCTTTTGTTGTTTAGTACCTTCTAATTTTTTGCAAGTTGGGGATGTTTCGGTCATTTCATTGCAAACGCACAGACGAATTTGATGATCATACCAAGAAGAAATTGCACGAATTAAATAAATAATCTCACATTTGTCTTTATCTACTGAAAAATCGGCTGAGATGATTACAAAACCAGAGAGAAAAAAAAGGGCTCAAGAGAAAGGAAGAAAGAATGGATTTGATTTTGGGGAGATAGAGAAGTCCATTTCTTGTTTGGGCACTGGGCTTTGTTGAATTTTCGTGTGTTATAAAAGGAAAAG
>JAYJMF010000028.1:801165-813450 GCA_036873715.1 Salvia sclarea
CCTCAAACCAACCAACAAAACTACAGATCTAAGGAGTAACTTACCGGAGGAGGAGGAGGTCGAAGCGGCGAAGACCGACGATGCTCCTGCTCCGGCGAGTAACTTATCGGAGGAGGAGGATGATCCCCCCGCCTCAGATGTCCAGAAGCGAAAAGCTGACGAATAAAAGAATGAAAATGCTCCATAGGAGGATAGTCACCAGGGGGCGGTCCGTGATGCGCACGGTTCCGTTCCCGAACCGTCGCAAAAAATCCGAAGAAATCCCCCGACTCCTCAGGCTCCTTAGAAAAATCAATAAAGCTCAAAGCAGCAACAGAAGCCCATCCTTGCCATTGTGATGGCAAGACATGAACCAACCGGAGTATCGCATCGAAATCATCAACCCCATGCTGCCTAACCAAGAGGCAGGCCCGATGAAACTCCTCGAGAAAATCTGACAAGTCCGTATAATGCTCCGGACTAAGCTCGTAAAACCTATCCGTACGCCCAATCACAAGCGGTCTAGGCCTAGTACTCTTACGCGACGTAACCCGCATCCTCGGCATCCTAAAATAATAATCATATTTTAAATATTAGGATCCCAACATCATTACGCCCCACTACCCAATCTTAAGATAGCTTATCAACTTAGATACATAATCATATATCACGCAGCACACAATGCTAAACATATAAATATCACATAGAACCACAAGCAACTCTCATAAAATTCTTATCTCTATATGAAAAATAAATTACTAGTCCCTGGTTGAGTTGGAGATGACGGACTTGATATGCTGAGCACAACTAGCTAGACATACGAGGTTAAACTCAAGGAAGACTCACAGGACCAGAGCGAAACAATTGCTCTGATACCATTCTGTCACAGCCCGACTAATTAATTATCAATTAACTAACCAATCGGGTCGCGACTAGTGAAAAGGAATCGACTAACTAACTGATTATCACGGTTTGTAAGAAAGAATTTATTTTCATTTTCAAATGAGGAGAGCCAAGTAGCTATCAATCAATTAGGAAATCGGAGTCAAACATAATAATAATCATTAAGAAGTGGTTGTAATTAAGTTTGACTCAGACACATCATAATAGTTATAGGTCTAATCCCAAAATGACTCCAACATGTAAGACATACTGCAATTCTAACAAAGAGTAGGCAACGGAAAGAGTAGCTGAGTTCATGTATGAGGACATAAACCCGGGGCAAAAACAATTACATGACAACAAGGGTCTTCGCTCAGCCATCAATCCCGTCGCGATCTCCAATCCAACCTGCACATTTAGAAATACATGCAGGGCATGAGTACTTAATGCACTCAGTGGGCACATGCCGAAAACACTAAATTTGCTCTTAGAGCTATACAATTGACTTGTCAACGCATAAGATTCACTGGGGGTTTTAAGAAAATCACCTATGAATCTATTTTCTGAAAAACACTTACTTCACATGATTTATGCACATGACTATCTCATATGATGATGTGTCTGCAGACAAATATTAATCAACGCCATATCTACGCACAAATGTGTTGAGAAGTAGGCCTCCTTCTTAAACACAATGACTGGCCAACCCGCTCGCTGACTCACGGTCATAACTGTGTACACAAACCCTTACTAGCAGCTCATCTAGCATAGGGTTGATATCGTAATTCTCTCGTAGATAGGCAACATGCAACATGCTCAAAAATTTGGCAAGTCAACAATTTCATAAATAATATGCATTTCAATATAATAAGTAACTTAACATCATGCTCGAGCTTTATTTTAGTTTAGAAAGCCCACCTGATGAGCTCGTTAGTCACAATCCTCAACCTTTCTTTCTTTCAACTCCTTCCCGCTCCCACTTGTCCCTTAGATAATAATTAAGAGGATCAATCTCGGGAAAGACATAATCTAAATTCTAAACTCTTGAGCCTCTACTTAGCTTCTCTAAGTTCTAAGGTTGGGAACTCTACTAGGTTATATAAAGAATGTTAGTAAGAACTTAGTCTTCTTTATACGTTATAAGCAATATTTTAGAAATAGGAGGGGACTTGATTTATTATTCTCCAATAACAACACTCCAATAAGTTACCTATAATCAAAATAGCTTTAATCAAACTAGATTATAGATAGATTCATATTTTTGAATCCAAAACCCATATACCAAACTTCAAACATAATATCCTTTGAAAATGTATAAACTAACAAAAGCTAACTTTTGTATACATTTAGGTTGCGTTCTCTTTGATGGAAAAATTATCATGTGAAAAAGAGGGATAAAAAAACATTTTGTCTTTAAATTTTTCCTTCTTTTTCATCCCCTTGTTTAAGAAAAAGAATTTTACTCTTTCTTCCTTCTCCTTTTCACTCCAATGGAAGGATAATATTTTCACTCTTGACATTGTTATCACCTTTTTTTCAATACTAGCTTTTTCCTTTGTTCCTAAAAATAGGAAAATATATGTATATAACTATATGTATAGGATGAGGCAGGTTCTGGTAGTATCAAATTTGGACCATATATTATGGCTAGAGCTGTCAATTTCGGCCCGGCCCAATGGGCTGGCCCGGTCCGCCCGGGGTTTGGGCTGGGCTGAACTGAGAAAATGATGACCCGAAAAATTTCGGGCTTTTTTGGCCCGCCCATTCGGGCTTCCGGGCTGACCGGGCTTCGGGCCAAAAAAGCCCGAAGCCCACGGGCTTTTTTGGCCCGCCAATTTAACTATTATTCAACAATTTTTTATTTTTATTTTTAGTATTAATGTAATTAATTAATGTTAATTGTATATTTGTAAATTAATGTAGGGTTTGTTTTACTTTATATTTAATTTTTATAATTTATTAGGGTTGGTTCTATACTTCTAATGTATATATCTATTAAATTGGACCATAAAAAATAATAAAAAAAATTTTAAAAAAAGGGCCGGTTTGGCCCGGCCCGCCCGAAAATTCATAGGGGTTGGGCTGGGTTCCAAAAATTCTGGCCCGGAAGATTTCGGGCTAGCCCGGCCCGATCCGGAAAATAGTGTTTGGCCCGGTGGACCCGGGCCGGGCCGACCCGGCCCGCCCGTTTGACAGCTCTAATTATGGCTATGTTGACACTTTAGAAATTGACAAATTGCATACCATTTTTTATTTTCTTTTTTCTTATAAAAAAACTTGTTGAAGGATAGATTTGGAAATAATCTTCTTTCTCTTTCATATTTGCATCTTCTTCCCCAATTCCTCTTTGCAATTAATCATTTTTTATTTCAATTTAATTTGCATAATCTATTTATATTGATGTGCAGTGGCGGTGGCAACGACGACGACTGATGCGCAATCTGCGGAGAATTCTCAAGAAGATTCGAAGACAAAGGATAATTGAGTTTTGATAGAAGATTTAGGAATTGAGAGATATGGCGGCTATGTTGGCGGTTTTTCGCCGAAAATCGGATGCGCCCGAAGTTTGCCATAATCGAAGATGGAGGGGGTAGGACTAATTAATGGAGAAGGATGAGAGAATTTTGTAGTCAAAACCTCTACAAGAAGAAAAATATGCATACTAAAACACATAAACTTGCATATTAAAATTTAGAGATATGTATAAGACAAATTAGAAATGTGCACAATTAACACTGATAGAGCATAAACATGTATACCAAAAAAAGTGAAATATGCATATTTTAAAACTGAAGCTCACAAGTATGTCATTCTCATGTCTTTATTTCTACACACACTTTTATTGTTGATCATTTGCCTTATTTTTATATTGATAGCTAGCTTACTTTCAAATTATGAAGTCAGAAAGAAGCAATATAAATAAAAGAAGAAAGTTTTGAAGAATCATTCTTACATGCATTTTTTATCATATTTTTTGTTTAATCATATGCATATCTAAGCTTGATCACATGCATGTTTTGTTTATTGTATCATATATATGAAAAAGGGGTAATTGCGCCAAAATACACGAACTTTAGCTAAATTCTGATTTTGCACATGACGTTTAAAATCTTTTTTAAATACACCACCTTTCATCTCGTTCTGATTTTTCACACGCGTAAAATCTCCGATGAAATTGGAGCTGATGTGGAGGACGAAAATGCCTACATGGACATAACGGACGACAAAATAAACGACGTTGTTTCTATTTAACTAAAACAACGTCGTTTCTCTTAAAATAAACAAATATTTAGAGCTGAAAAGGTTGCGGGTGTGTTCTGGGGCAACTCATCTCTCTTGATTGAGCTCTAATATTTCGTTTATTTCAAGAGAAAGGGCGGCGTTTTAGTTAGATAGAAACGACGCCGTTTATTTCGTCGTCCGTTATGTCCATGTACGCATTTCCGTCCTCCACATCAGTTCCAATTTCACCGGAAGTTTTACACGTGTGAAAAATCAGAACGGGATGAAAGGTGGTGTATTTACAAAAAGATTTTAAACGTCATGTGCAAAACCAGAATTTGGCTAAAGTTCGTCTAAAATAAGCAATAAAAAAATAAAATCTCCATCATTGGATGATTGGAATCCAAAAATTAAAGCAATAGATTTGGATGGATCCAAAATTTAATTAGGGTAGTCCCAGTGATTGTGATAAAAACAACTTCTATTATATATCACGTTAGTGTCACGTCAAAAATTATGATTTCCAACCTTTTGAATTAATTCCTACGAATAATGTACCTTAGAAAAGCCACTTCTACATCGCCAATTTATCAGATAGAAATAAAGAGAAATAATGTTTAATTAGGAAGAAGTGGGCCCAATTGATGGTAAGAAATTGACTTCTCACCATAGAAGCATGGTATGTACCCAATGACTTGTCACCACATCTCCAATGATAAAAAGTTAGATCATTCAATTTTTTTTTTCAATAAAAGCTATTCCCACCGATCTTTTTGTATTGGCCCAATTTCCTTATTGTGGTGATCTTTTTGTATTGACTCATTCTATAAATAGAATACTATTTTAATTTTTAACCACACAAACACATGGCCCCACACTTTACTTTAATTTTCAATCATACAATCCTTTCTACCAACTATTTCCTAAAATTGTGTTCCCTTTTATTTGGGCCAATACAAAAAGACTGAAAGGAGTACCATTATAACTACTTTTAGAATACAAAAATTTATGGCCCAAATGATGTTAGAGCAATTAGCTTGAACCAAAAATAGCCTAAGCCCAATAAAACTAGCTCGAAAGTCGAGTTTAGGCTCACAGAAATTTTCCTTTATATCTTATTGTCAAAGTTCATTACGTTACTTTAAAAAAAATGATAATTAGATTCTTTTTTCATGATTAGGTTTTGATCATTGTATAATGTGTTTTGATTTTTTGTAATGCTTAATAAAAAAAATCACATTTAATTTGAAGAAAAATAATCATTCATATATAATGTCTATCAAGTCATTACGTGTGCTCTCACCAAGTATCTTATACGTTATTTGTAAGTTGAGTTGAAATGACACTTATTTTTATATCTAATGCGAAGTTAAATATTTTGATTGAGAAAACAGGATCTAAATTTTCTTACGCGAAAAGAAAATTAATAATAATTTAGCCCAGAACTAAAAAAAAGAATGCTCGATTCCAAATCAACAACTTTAAAACCGAGTGGATTGAGCTAATTGCCATCCCTAATTAATAGAGGGAAATTCACAAGGGTTTTTTCATTTTTAGAGTAAACACTAGTTTTAGTATTATTGACAAACCCTCTTTACTAATTGAGCTGAGCTGTGGGGGAGCAAAGAAAGTCCCACAAAATCTCCTCGTAGAGATTCATAAACCATTGGGTATATACTCATTTAGTAATTTATGTTCAAGCACAGTATTGAGCTAAAGCCATGAAACATCTAAATGGGTGTATAATTCTCTCAAAACACTAGGAAACCTATATGCTAGTTGTTATTATCTAACAAGAGCTTGGTCCTAATTAAGCAAACATAGCCAATAATTTTCAGCAGCTGAGGATATTATGTGGTTTTAATTATCACTGCAACAATAGGACTGGTTTATGACTCTACTGAGCTCACTTAAGAGAGTTGGCCACATCGATCACAAACCGGTATTTCACATCCTTCTTCACCAGCCTCTCGAGAGCCTCGTTGCAATAGTCAATTGGAATCAACTCGATTTCGGGGTAAATCTTGTGGGAAGCACAAAAGGCCAGCATTTCTTGTGTCTGCTTCGTTCCACCTGTTATACTTCCCGTAATTGTTTTTGCGCCTATAAGAAAACATTTTGTTTAGAAATGGAGCTCGAAAGCAGAAGTTGCAGGTCATGCTAAGTTACAAAATATATCATACCCAGGTTCAGGCTTCCCGGATGGAACTTCACTTCACTTGGAAATCCGACCAAAACGAGCACACCCATGGTCTTCAGCAGTGACAAGTATAAATCAAATGAGGCACCTCCGGATGCTGTGTTTATGATGAAATCTAATGACTTTTCCAAAGCCTGCACCGAGATAGTAGATACCCTTAAGTGATATTAAAGCATTAGGAAACTGATCCAAAATCTGATAAGATGTTACCTTCATCTCCTTTTCATCGGAAGAAATGACAAAATGGTCTGCCCCGAGAAGATTCAATGCCTCGTCCTTCTTGGATATGGAGGTGCTGAAAACTGTAACTTTCAACCCAAAAGCCTTGCCAAACTTGACAGCTAAATGGCCGAGCCCACCTAGCCCAATCACCCCCAAGGATTTGCCAGGTTGATTCATGTTATGACGCACCATCGGGGTATAAACGGTTATTCCAGCACATAGCAGTGGTGCTGCTAACTGTGGAGGCAAATTCTCAGGTATCCTGTAGCAGTACCTATAGAGGAGAATTCACTAGATCAGAGTGGAATTCTTAATTCCAATTCTGATGTTACATCTAAAACAAATGGTCACCTTTGATGAACTACAATGTAGCTAGAATAGCCTCCCTTAGTGATAGTACCGTCGACATCTACGCCATCAAAAGTCAAGATTGACCCTTTGACACAATGGACTTCTAGTTCACTATCACAATACTCGCACGCTCTGCAAGAATTTACATATGTCCCCACCCCAACATGCTCGCCAACTTTAAAGCGATCAACGTTGGCTCCCACCTCCTTTACAATCCCAACAATCTCATGTCTATCAAACAGAGGAGTTATATGTGTTAGTCCCATCAACACGTCTAGATTATGTGTAAATTACTTCGAAACATCCATACCCAGGCACCAAAGGATAATTTGAATGGCCCATTAGGTTCCTAGACCAGATAACATCAGCATAACAAACTCCACAGTACAAAATCCTTATAGAAATATCATCAGCACCAACAGACCTGCATGGATATCATCTTTATAAATATACAGCAAACAAAAACTTAATAGCCGATAATTAGGCAAGAAAAAATTCTGGCAATTTTGGGATAAAACCAGGGAAACAGAGCTAGAATGTTGCTTTTCGTCGCAGATAAACAGATAAATGACCCAGAAGAAGTAAATCAATCACTGGAAAGGATAAAATGGAGATACATAATACCTACGGCTGAATTGATAAGGAGAGAGAGTTCCAGAGGGATCTCTGGCGGCCCACCCAAGGCATTCACAATTTGCAGTGGCCATTTAAATCTGTTACACTAAAGCCAATAATAAACAATGGTTATCCTTTAAACAGCAATATTGTCTCAATGAAAATCAACATCAGCTTTAGCAGGGTGAGTTTTTTCTGCGTCTTATGAGCAATGTGAGGTTCAAAGGAAGAACAACCTAAGGCAAATTGCAGATAGATGACCTCAGTGCGTCCTATCCACGACCACTAAGAAGGCAGGATTTGAGATCCTAGTTTTCTATTCAAATTCTGTTACAAAAATCTTCATTTTCCTTTCCTTTTAGCATACAGGTTAGAGATATATCTACCTTAAAATTAAAATATTTCAAAAAAAATATCTGAACCATTTGTTTTTTTTTCCTTACAAAACGAATCAACTTGAAAATGTTTTGGCATGACATTGGAGATGAAGATATAGCTACACTAAGACATCATTCCCAACTAATTTTCTTTTACTCCAAGCACCATACATATTCTTTTCCTATTTTTCTTCCTAATAACCATTAATCCCAACTATTGTACATTAATGTTTTGATGCAATCAATTATCAAAATTAGGAGCAGTGACAATCTTCCCAAATCCAACAATTAATAAACAAACTATCTGGGAGTAATGAAAAGTGAGTTTAGCTTTCTACACATCAAGAGCTGAAGACATCTATTGTTGCTTTCCCAATTCTTTCTCCACTGACAACCAAAACACATTCATGCATTCTTCATCACAGTAAAACTTTTTCGATTTCGATCAGCAACCCCCAAAAATAACCATACAAACCCAATTATTGCACATTAAATTCTCCCTCGTTCTCATAATAGAGCGAACCGGGAAGTGCAACAATTTCAACAGAAATACGCCGCGAGATATCGTTGCCTCCGAAGGATAGCATTTTCGACATTAATGTAAATATTATTATAGCAACAGAGCACCGACAAAAAAGAAATTACGGTTTGTCCACTGCATAGATGAAACTATCGGTAAATCGAATCGAGATTCAGAGACCTAATCCTATTCAAAGTGCAGCTGTAAATAGATTACCAGAACCGGAAAGCAAATCGACGACTGAAAGCAGCGACGGCGTAAAATGGATAAGAAAAGACAATCAGATAGATGTTAGGAACCCAGATTACCAGTTCTTTTAGTTGGGAGCTAAGTAGCTGACTAGTTAATGTTTCGATTAATCCTCTTTGTAACCTTACAATTTAATTTTGAAAATGTCATCTCGTTTAACAATAACCTCTCCAAATTCGACGTGAAAAAAATATTCATTACTTTAATTGATGAATTTTAATTAAAAAAGCCTAATGTCGCACGTCTTACATGTCAATTAACATATTAGCAATGAACAAGTTATTTAACCAATATTGATTAAATAACTTGTTCATTGCTAATATGTTAATTGACATTGTTAATTAACAATTTACTCGATTAATTAATAAAATGTATATCAAATAAAATTGTAATATAGTTAAATAACTTGTAGATTAAAATTAATGAATTAAATTATAGATATATGTATAGGTATACATAATTAGTAGTTTACATAATTATTTTTAAATTAATATATGTAATAGAAATAAAATAGGCAATCTATATTTTGTAAAACCTACACTTTTATTATTAATATATGTAATAGAGATAAAATAGGCAATCTATATTTTGTAAAACCTACACTTTTATTATTAGTATAGATTATAAATAAATTGAAGAAAATATTTGTTTCAAAAGTACTCTGAAATGTGAGCTTTTTAATGGAAGAACAAAAAAATCCTTTTATATAGATTTTCAATTTGTGAAATCTCTTGAAAGATAAATATGGATTTAAAGTATTTTCTTAGATTTTGAATTTTTTGAAGTCTTCTAAAAATAATCGATTTTAGGATTCAAATTTATTATCATTTTAATTTAATCTTTAATTTCAATAGGTAAAGTTTCATAAAAGATAATGTCGGATTCAAATTTCATTTAAAAAAAGAGAAAAATGTTGATTTTAAGTTATTTATAGGTAAGTGTAAATTGTAGGTCCAATGATGATCACAGTCCAAATTAGTAAAAGAAAAGGTCAGATTTTCATGGATGAATGGATCGAAACAGCAAAACGGATCAAATTTTCGTAAATGGAAGGATATCTTACTTATCAAAATCTTAATTTCATGGGAGTTGCATGTTCATGTTGACCTTGTAAAAGATCATAAATTTTGATTTCATGGAAGTTGCATGTTTACCTTGTAAGTGCGCCTGATTCAAGAGAACAATTGAAACATATGTCATTGAAGGAACACTTGATTTCATTCCATAATAGTTGCACATTATTACAAAAACAAGAGGATGTGATTATTTCCTTCATCCCCATAAAACCAATATGTACATAGATAAAAAGGAGATGGCTATGTACAAACAAAAAAGAAAAAGAGGAACCTCATCCTCCTCCACAACTTGAAATGGTTGTAAAAGAGTGGGTTTGTTGATGAAAAGAAAGATCAAATGTAGGGGTTAATATGGGATGAGTAATCCCGAATCCCAGCTCCTTCCCATCCCATCCATTCCTCCCACAGATCCCAATCTTGCTCATTCACTCCCCTCATCTGCTCATCTTCATCGTAATACTCATACATCTCCTCACCACTCGATTCTCCCCTAGCATTACTCATCACAATCTACACAAAAAAATACTATGTCAACATATATAATAAAGGCCAAAGTCACCATCACTTCCACTAGAAGAAAATTAGAGGATTAGATTCATATATTGATTGAGAATGACTCATCACCTAACTTGGTCACAAATAACAAATTACAATAATTGTGTCAATAATTACATAAGAAGACCAAAACAATTTTAATTCTAATCACCCTTCTACGTGTCACTTGATGACAAACTTGCAGCGGTATTTACAAATGTTGACGGTGGATCATTATTCGTTAAATAACAAGATATAACTTCTAATTACAAATTGTGTCCGCGGTTACTTACATTATATGCTTCATTAATTTGATGAAATTGGACGCCACAATTGCTTCCTCTACAGACATCTGGATGATACTGCAATATATCAAGATCGAAAGGTCAATAATCATAATGTAAAAAATATTGATTTCTAATTATATCGATTCGCCTTGTCAACCACAACCAATGCAAAAAATATGAACAAGCCATAAATACAAAGAAAATAGGAAAAGAAGCTAATATAATTTAATACCATGATTAAATTGTAAGTGGATGGACTAAAAAGCATCCATCATTGTCTTTTTCAATTAAATTTTCATTATTTTGGGTGGAGATTAGTCTTTCCAATCGAATAACCAGCAATCTTATCGCTACATTTATGAGCAAACGAATTGCAGAAAATAAATTAAAGTCCCCAGAAAGCCATAGATGAGCAAACTACAAGCTTTTCTCCATTTAAATTTCAAAATCAAGATCCAAATCAGGTTTTGGTTGAATAAAAAAAGCAAAAAACAATTAAAAAAAAGACCTCATTTTAAATTTGTAATTGAATAAAAAATCAGCAATGTCCGATTACAACTCAAAACGCAAGATGAAACAAATCCCCAACAGACAGCAATTTCAGAAACGCAAAGAATAACTTTTTGATAGAAAACATTTATATACAATGAAAGGAAGCAACAAAGAAATTAACACAATATAAAAAAAAAGAGAAATTAATTACCTTAAGAGCAAGCTGCCTAAAAGCCTTCTTAATCTCAGATTCAGATGCACCAGGCCGAATGCTTAGTGTCTTGTACGGATCACTCACGGTAGAAGAGACACAAGAAACCCTAAATCCCTTTCTATTACAGCTTTTATTCCTCGAGCTTCTTATCGATGAGGAATCCTTGAATTGAGCCCAAGCGGAAGCACAACCCACAGCAGCAGCCATTCTTTCCGAATCACAGACAAATCCAAAAAATGCTGAAGATGTAAATCGTATCCCCCGATTTCTGTTTAGAATTGGGGCTGAAATGGATAAAAATCTGTCTTTATGAAAATGGAAGCAGAATTAGCACGGTGGGAGAAAATGGTATGGCGAAACGATGGGTATAATGATAAATCAAGTTTGTAAAATGAAGTCTAACAAGAATAATTGGATTGAGAAGGTGACAGTTTTGGATTGCAGAAGAAACGTATGAAAGGAAAGGCTCTCTTAGTTTCATATATATAGAGAGAGAGATGAATGAGTTTGGGGTGGTGAAGCTGACGTGTGATTTACGAGGTCCTTATCCAAAAGGAGTGACTTTTTCTGTTGTGGTGCGGACACCGTTGACGATCTTATCCATTCCTCCTACTCACACATTCTACTAATACGGACTCAGTTTTGCCTCTTGGATTCTTTCAATCGATCCATAAATAAATCTTACTAAAATTATTCCCAAAATATAGTCTATCGATTTTTTAAAATTTTCAAAAAATATCGGAGATATTGGTTTGATTTCAATTTTCATTTATACTAGTATTTGCCCTCCGTGCGTGCAATGCACGATTATAGTTTTATATTAATATATTATATAAATAATACTCCCTCTGTCCACAAAGAATGTTCTACTTTATGAACGACACGAGTTTTAATGAAAAGTAAAAGAATTGTGTGAGTGGGGAAATGGTCCCACCATTTGATTTAATAAAAAGTGAAATATATTGTGTGAGTGGATAAATGGTCTCATCACTTTTTTGCCAAATAAGGAAAGTGGAACACTCTTTGTGGACACCCAAAATAGCAAAAGTGGAACACTCTTCGTGG
>JAYJMF010000028.1:833467-847028 GCA_036873715.1 Salvia sclarea
GTATGCCCTAATCTCTGATCTTAAGTCTTAATCTCGGCTCTTAAGCCTTAATCTCGGATTAGAAAAGATCGGGTCACTACAGTAATTCATTAAAGAGACAAAAGTTATTTTGCCCACTTTCCTGACATGCACCCTATATATATCCATAATGACAGAAATGTCTTTGGATGTTGATGGGTATCTTTTTATTTATTTTTATCAAAAAGACTGACAAAAATTAAAATAACATGTTAGAGTACGAATTACCGAGTGTGCTAATCGGTGATTGGCGAGAATGCAAAATTGGCGAATGACGAGAGTGCTAATTTGCAAAATTGACTAATTGGCGAGCTCGCCAAATTAAACATCTCGCCAATTAACACCTAAAAGCTATGCCCACACTTCCTCAACCTCTCATTTTATTAAAGTTATGTGCATTGTGTTCATATTATAGTACTGAATCATATATCTCCCGAATCTCGGGTAAACACAACGGACATGCTAAAATAATGATCAATCATTCAACATACAAAACAATCATGAACACAAAGATTTATTAAAATATTAAGTAATCCATCACATATTCACTTAATCCAATCCTAAGCCAAATGATTTTAACCAATCATATTTATAATGAATATATATACATATATTCCAAGTCATAAGAATACACAATCAATGATAGAAGGAAAATAGAAATTTAAAGATAAATCCTTGTGTTGTATTTATGAGCTGATTTCCAAGTCTTCCCTTTCTTTTCTTTGGTTTGTGTTGTTGAGAGAAAAGATAGACAAAGAAAGATGTGTGTATTTTGAAATGAGGTCTGAGAATAATATTTAGAAGTTTGTAGGCTTTTGGACTATAATTAAAAAGGAGTAAATTAAACTTGAGATCAAATAGGCCCAAAAGTCAAGAATTAATCCCATAAATACTCGGGCCCCGGCCCGGTCCTTCTCGCTAGGTTGCGGACTCGCGGGTCATTCAATTCTCTCTTCACTAGACATATTTGGAATTGGAGGTACATTATTTAATTTATTTCATCATCAATTAGTTGCATGACGAAATTATGTCTCTGAAATTAGTACTAGTAAAAGGTCTCAATATGTGATAATAAATGATAATGTTATAGCGGAATAGGATTAAAGAGCAAACAAACAGAAAATAGAAAATGTAAAGAAGACGCAGATTCACGTGGTTCACCAATTGGCTACGTCCACGGGCAGAGAGGAGAACAGATTTCACTATGGAGGCTAGGGTTTTTGGATTACAGATTACAGATCTCTAAGACCATATATATAGTACTAAGAGAATACATCAGACGGGCTCAACCCAACACGAATACTAAAGCCCAATACAGCGAGACCCCCGTGTGCGAAGCGGGAGATAGTGCGGACCGGGAAAATAATTCAAGGCATCCCAACAAATTGAAATAAATAAATTATTATAGTTTCAATTGAAGACGGTTGGGATCATTGGATTCAAAACCGTACCGTATAATATATAATTCAAATTACTGTACTCGAGTTCCGATTATTTTTTACATCTCTACAACTATTAAAAAGAGGAAGTATTTTGCAAGTTCATTTGACTTGGGCTTAATTGTTTTAGACGAAAAATCTTTAAAAAGAAAAGCATCAAATGCAATTTAATTATAGGGTCAATCAAATTCCATAATTAAGGGGTTGGTGGGTCGAAAGAGAATGATTCCAAAATATCCCACTAATTGAAGTCAAGCCACTAACTAATTGAAACCATTATTGTCTTGTAACACAATATACACACTTAGACTGCTAAACAAATTCAACCACCTCTGCTCGCTGATGCAAACATGATTCTTTGTGGCGTCACTTCTAACAAACAATTCTCTATGTATATCTATATAATAATATCTAGATGTATACTTCCTAAATAAAAACAAAATAAATAAATAACGGTTGATTAAAAAACTAAAATATCTAAAATTTCCTCAGTAATTGATGGGTAGTGGTCCATCTCCATGACAATGCCATCTCTCTCAATAGTGAGATATTTTCGGAATTATCCAGAGAAAGCTCTTCAATCAATTAATCCAAGAAATTAAAAAGAATAAAAAATAAAAAATAAACTATGAGTTCTTTATTTGAAGCTCAAAAGTTCTCTTTGTGGAATTCAAATTTGGTATTGGTCTTGTGAGAGAAATCAGAAGCCAGCTGTCTTAACTCCTTCACTGGTGGTGGTGCCCCACAGTAAAACACTCCTGCAAACATCAACCCCACAATTATTCCAATTATCAATATTGAAAGTGAAATATCTAATCTCACACGTACAAAAGTTGCACTGGACCTATAGCTAGGGAGTTATTCAAGTTTTAGAAGCTCACCGACTCTACTATTAGGATGATTGAGCGCGATGCGCTTGTACACGGTTCGCCAGTTGGGCTTGGCGAAGTGGGACTTGACGCGCGTGCCCGACACGACATCGACCCCGTTCTTGGCGTGGTTGAGGGACTGAAGCATGGTGATAAGGGCAGAACGTGCGTCGCCCTCCTCGTAGACGCTGGTGCAGTAGTTGTGCATCTCGATCACGCCCTTGTGGTCCATCTCACCCACCTCGTTCATCACGCCCTTGAACCAATCGAAGGAGCCCTGCTCCCGCGTCACCCAATAGAAGTAGGCCCTTTGGGTCTTGAAGTTGTGACGCCCGCTCCCTGAGCCAGAGCTTCGCTTGGTGGGAGTGGCGAGAGGAGTAGGGCCCCCGCTCCCTTCCTCCATCGCGTTCCCCTCCTCATCCCTCGCTTTCATGTTGTTTACAATGTCCTTGACCACGCTGATCATGGGTGTCGCGCCTATACCGAGCCCAACCAACAACACGACGTCGTAGCTCTTGTAGTCTTGGGTGGGTGCTCCATACGGACCGTCGATAAGTACTCTAGGAAAGCTGCACGCATTACCGCGACAACATATCTTTTAGGTGTATGATATAAATCGATAAATATGTCCGTGTATATTGTATACAATCCTATTAATATTGATGGGGCTAAAAGAAATGTAATATGACACATATTTATTGAATACTTACTTTGGATTATTTTCTCCTTGCAAATAATCAGCACGAAGGAGACCACTTTTACCGGTAGGCGGAGGCTGGCAAACCTAACCAAGATAAAAAATTACAATTAGTTACAAAACAATATTTCTCTTTTGGATATTGTAAAATACAAATTAGAAAGAAATAATTAACTACCGGAAATGTGTGATATATATTGGTAGAAATTAATAAGACGTAAGCATTTTTTTTCAACAATGTAAACTACTCTGGTGACAATATTCAATGATCACGTGAGTTGTTGTAGTGTAAACAATGGGCAATGGAAGAAAGGACATGCTTGTTCCATCTAAGTGCATTTAACTTTTTAATAATTCACTATACTACATCATAACTTGTACAAAATCCAATAATTATAGTGGGGATCATGAAAATGTCATGATAATGTGTATATATATATATATATAGGAAACTGGCCTACCTCAGAGAAAACAGCTTTCAATTGTCTGGTCCAATCACCAAGTGTTCTAATGTGAACACTCACATAATCGTCTCTGGGTGCTGAAGTTATCGAAAAGGGGTGCCTGTAATTACATACAAAGTAGACCAATTCAACTTTCCAAAATTCATATATACTAAAATATTAATTGAATAAGGCAAGTAGCCAAAAGTACTATTATTTATTTTAAAAAGAGGGACCCACCATTCAAATGGAGAAACAGCAGCACAATTGACGAAAATGTATTGTCCACTTTTGTATTTGAACCCTTGCGGCTTCGACATGTGAAGAGTTAGCACATTCCCGGGGTAAACAGCCACCTTCATATATATATCCAAACAAAAAATCATTGTCAACTAACAATTATTGAAATAAAATCTAATTCTTTCTTCCTTTGATTGGCAATAGACAAAATAAATTAAAATCATACCGCTTGGGAGATTCTGAGGGAACAAATAAAATAAATTTCAATATTAGAGCATATAAGTAGAGACATATAGAGAATTCGTACCTTTAAGATCTTGACGGCCTTGATGCTCGACCTAAATGCCCTAATCAATCTTTCACATGCATAGAGCGTGATCGGAACGGCCAAATACATCCATGTCTGAAGTAGAAAACAATTGTATTTAGAAACTTTATAGATTCAGGATGGAAATCATGTCCCTCAATTTTATCTGTCTCGACATCAATTTCACAATTTTATTATTAGTAGATTTAAACAATTTGATAGTCGTAGGTAATAAAGTAAATAATGGATTAAGGACATACCGTTTTCTTGTACCATTCTTTGGTCAAGTAGAGCTTGATGCCATGAATGATGAGGCAACTATAAACAATGATGAATAGGTGATGGGAATACCAAAATGCGTTGAAGCCGGTGAGCTTATTCAATGGCTTTGGTAGGCTAATTCTTCCCCTCCTAAACCATGGCGTTGCAAGTGTGAAGGCTATTGCCATTAGCACAACCATTATAATCCCTGTCACACCTTCCCATCCTTTGATGAAGAACCAATAGCTCGTCGGCTGATCGCCAAAGAAAGTCTCCATGTCCTCGTACTGTTCTGGCGTCGCACTCAACAAACGAGGGAAATCGCACGCCAAATGGCTTATCCCGTGTATCCCAACTCCCATTGCAATTGCGATGGCAATCACCTATTACCACAATCATTGGTCAAATTCACAATGTGATTCACGTCGTTCGTTCATCTTAGACCATCTCCAATCAACAGACTAAACGTAAATTTTAAGCTAACATGGTCAGTGGGACCATTTTTTAAATTTTAGTTAGTGGGTCGGACACGGTGATAACTATATTGATGTGACAGCTACGGGGTGTTCACTTTTCATGATAAGATGAGTATTTAGAATTAATCAATTCATCAAAGTAACAGTAGATCAGCCTATATGATCATTTTCTTTTTATCTATATCCATCTTACCAACCAAAGTAAACACCCCGTTTATTATATTTGTCTTAGATGGTCTCACCTTGTGGAAGTTGAGATTGTCGTCAAAGGGGACGGCGGCGCCTAGCCTAGTCTTGTTCCGGAGCCAGGTGATGGTGTTCCGGCAGACGGGGAGCAAGATGAGGGCCATGTTGAGCTTGAGCGTCTCGGCGGCGCCCTTGGCCATGCACACGCAGTGGCCCATCACCTTGAAGACCTCTCTATCCTTGTATTGAATGTATTTGTAAGTGAAAAGGGCAGCCATCACCCCAATCCACAACGCCATCACCCAAACCCTCTGCCAATTGTCAAGCAAGAAATAGTTAACATCTCTATACCACCTCTTTATGAGGTGATCCTGCGTTGGCTTCAGCTTCTCGCTCAACATCTTGCTCAGGTTCCGGCTCTCCCGCTCCCCTCGAACCGACTGGCTCGGCCCTTGCAGGAGCAACATCTCCAAGTTCTCAATCTGAGTCGGAGAGGAAAAATTCAACAAAATTGAAGGTTTATACGCCGGAAATAACAAATCATAACAAGGTTATTTTTGTAAATTGATTGATACCGATAAGATTACGAAGGAACTTATAAGCTTTAACGGTACAAAAACATAATTGGTTGATGATGGTGGAATTAATTAACTAATTAATTAATAATTGTGTATGTGTATATACCATAATGTATCCTAGCTCGTTTGGGTCCAATTCTTCCATGATCAATCTTGCATATTCATCGGCTTGCTTTTGAATATTCGACAGCTTGTTGGCGGAGGCGCTTAGTGTAATAATCTGCAAATAAAATTATATTTTGTTATGAAATTAATGCATGAAACGGAATTCTACGCGTATAGATTAGAAATAATATTTTTATATACGTACAACAATGATCCAAAGTCAATGCATTACATATTCATTGAAACGACAAAATGATGAAGTATATACTTTTAAATAAAACCGTATAATGAATTATGGCTTCTTAGTTCTTACCTCTCTGACTTCCTCCTCTGTGATTCTGCCATCGGCATCTTTATCAACCCTGCGTGGAAAATAAAATAAAAATATAAATCAAATAAAATGTCATGTGCAATTAATGATTTCCGATGATGACATTAATTATGTCCAAGATTCAAATTCATTTCTTTCTTTTTCGTTTTAACTTACATGTCGAAGAAAGTTTGGAGGCGTGAATCGAAGCTTTGATCAGCGACTTGGTCCCAAAATTCTTTGAGCTGCGCCTTGTTAATGTCGCCGCTGCCGATGTTTCTCCGCCGCGCTAGCGCATCGAAGAGCTCGCCGGCGAACTCCTTGGATTCCTTATTCATACCTGAAAGAAATCAATTTTTCAATCATTTGAATCAAATTCTACCAATTTAGAAAGAAAAAAAAAATGTTAGAATTTACCTATGCATTCGCCAAAGCGTGCGCGGGGGAGCAAGCCGTTGGTGTCTTTGGTGATGTCATCGAAGCGCTTCTCGACGCCGGCCCAGGCGGCGCCGCCGTCGGTCTTGCTGATGAACTTGAGTCCCTTGAGCGCGTGCGCGGCGGCGGACTTGTTCCGGTCGAACCTCCCGGGCGGCTGTGGGCGGCGCGTGAGGGAGGCGAGGCGCTTGAGCTCCTGCGAGACCTGCCGGATCCTCGACGACGCATTCCTCACGACGGAGGATCCGAACGACGACCGCTTCTCGAGCCCCCGAGCCAGCAGCGCCAGCTCCGGATCCTCCACCTCCCCCCCGCCGGCCGCCTTCACGCTGTGCACCGCCACCGAGTCCTCCCTCACGTCCAGGGTGATCTCCACGTAGTCATCTGCGGGCGGGGCCGGGGTCTCGCCCGGGATGTTGAACCGGGCGCTCTTCCGCCCCCCCGGCCTCTTGCTCAGCGGCCCACTGACACTCAGTGGGCCGCTGTACGACGTTCCATCGCTTCCCCCGACAATTTCAGTGTCGGAGTGGTGGTGCTGGTGGTGGTGCTGGTGTTGGTGTTGGTGCTGATTCTCCGGATTTTGCATTTGGGGTTTATACATAACTAAAACTATACACTATATTTAACAAGAAAATGGATGAGAAAGCTCTTGTACTACAAAATTAGAGCTTTTATCTATTGTATTGTATGTACCTTGGAAATATGGATATGAAGTATAATATACACAGAAAAAGGAGATGTTTTTCCAACCATAAAATGAAATTTCTTCCTTTTTACTAAGTCTCCTAACCACTTTTGAATTGTGTGTGTGAGAAAAACGAAGAGAAACTCCACCTTATATATATGTAAGTAGAAAAAATATTGGTCAACGAAGGGAGTGGGTTGGTTTGACCGGGTTATTTTGTGATTTTGCTATCCAAGCGGGTCATGCTAGATGCAATGAATATTATTCACACGTATTCAACTTTTTATTTTTCTTTTATGTATATACAACTTTGTTTATTACTTCTTTAGATGATAGCGGTCTTCATAGACAGTTCCACACGCTTTTATTCAATCCAGTAACAATAAGTCACGTAAATATACAAGGTTGAGATATTGTGGAATTTTATGTGTGATGATTTAGTTAAATTAAAAATCAAAGATCGAGGGTAGATTCCCAGCTAAAAGAAAAGTTTCTGAATGGATCTTTTAGTGTTTTTCCCTTTAGGAGTTTTTTTTTTTTTTTTTTAAATGGAATCCATATCGCAACCACCCGGTAATTATATTGAATAAGTTTGACTTCATATAATATGAATTTAATTGTGCGTATGAGAGACCAACCTAGCTAATTTTTCTTTGTTTCCCTTTGATTTTCCTTAATTCTCTGTATGTTGTTTTACGTGGACAATATACTATTGCTGTGTTCCTTTTATTCTTTTATTTATAAGAGTTCCATATGGTCAAATGGTGAATGAGATAAGTGGAGAAGGTGGAATTCTAAATCGGACGAATTGATAGCTATTCCATAATATTCATTATCGATGCTTTGCATTTCATTCCCAAACCTAGCGAGTGGCAGTTTAAGAGCGGTTTGCAGCTGCTTGTAATCTAGCTAGCTCTATATTTGCGTGGATATTATATCACATGGGATCCTTTATCCATTTCACACTTTTAATTTTATCCAATTTTTAGTCTTTTTAAAAAATATATATATATTTCTTATATTTTAGTATGATTATTAGTTAGGATTCATCAACTTATGTTAGGATTTGCAATTAATTTTTATATTTAATTTTCTTTTTTCTAGTTTTAAAATGATTATTTTAGTTGATTATTCTAAAATTCTAATTTAATAATAAATTAATGTTAATTATGATTCATTATATAAAAATCAATTTTTATTTTTTACCATAACAAATATTATTAAAATAGTAAAACTGATAGTGAGATACTGTGGAATACAATTGTACAAATAATAAATAGGACAAAGGATCTTTATCCGATTTTTTTAATTATAAAAAAATATTTACTTATAAATTATGAATCATAGTTAATATTTAATAAAAATAATGAGGAATTTATAAATTATGAATGAACAAGAATAATAATCAATTATAATATTTCAAAAGGTTGTCTAAATTATGAATGAACACGAATTTATAATTATTAATAAAAATAATAATTATGAATTATAATATTAATATAACATAGTATTATTTAATTAATTATGAAATAATTACATAATTACTAAGTTATTTTCTAAAATTTTACATTTAATTTTGACTCTTGAGTTTAACATTTATACAAAATTATGTTGTGCATGAGAAATGCATAATTTATCTAATTCGTTTGGTTGTAAATTCAAAAATCAAATAATAATAAAAAGCAAATTTAATATGAACATAATTTCGGGTGGCTTATCAGAAAAAGGGGTGTGGAATAGAAGGGTGTGTGCAGTGCACACCCCTTCTCAATGGAATTTACCTCATCCCACCTCCAAACATCCCATCAACAACGCCTCCTTGCATCTCCAAGTACCACCATCGAGTAAATGCATGACGACAGCGAGAGTGAACTAGATAGAGGGAGCGACGTAGGACGATAGATCTAGTCTAGGAGGAGAGGAATGCATTCATGTCTTGGCTGTTGCTCTCGCTGGAAACCAGAGGCGAATATGGAAGCAATGATGCAACCATTGAGATAGATTACAAGTGCGATGAGTCTAGGAAACGCCGGCAAGGATGGGGTGAGTAGTGAGATATATGAAAGATGGAGAGAGATGAGGTGACATTTAAATAATTTTTAATTTTTTATGCTATCAAAACGACGTCGTGTTGATTACTACGTCAATTCTGATTTTGCCACATCAAATTCAATTTCGTGTGCAAAATCAAAAAAATATTAAGAGTAAAAAAAATTGACTAAAAATGTCCATGTACAATTCTAGGAAAAATGAAACGTTTATGTATTTGCAAGGAATTGAGCCTTATAATAGAAGCAGTTTTATGGGTTAACATACCTTATCGAACTTTGATGTACCACACTTTCATGGTATACAGTAATACCAAAATTATTGATTATATAATGTAGGGCACATAGTCTGTAAATTGTTGAACTTTATCCAAATTCTCGTTTTGCATATCAGCTTGAAAATCTGCATGTAAATTGCTAAACTTTCAATTTATTCTGATTTTGCAACCAATGTTGACCGACAACTAATACGATTTCCCATTTAATCATATATGAGCCGAAAATTAAGGCTCCAAGAAGACACAGAGACTAGAAAGCGCATGTTGAAGCTAGAGTGTCGAATATGATTAAATAGGGGATTGATGATTTTAAAAGATAAACGACGTCGTTTCATTTATTAAATGTGACGTCGTATTAATTGTCAGTCGACATTGAACAGGTAGAAATTCCGGAGAGACATGTCAGCATTAGTTTTGCCGAAAGTCAATGTTGGTTGTAAAATCAAAATAAATTGAAAATTAGGCAATTTACACGCAAATTTTCAAGCTAGTATGCAAAATAAGAATTTGGGAAAAGTTCAGCACTGACTATTTTCCAATAATATATAAATTGAATATTCTATTTAATGTTATATCCAATTATAGACACCCAATTCATTTATTTTTCAAAGTCATAATTATGAATTATATCATTTTATCTCATTGTGAATGTGTGAATTATAAACCCTTTAAATGCTTCATTCTCAATTCTCTATTTTGTGATTTTTTGTATTTTTTCATTATTTTAAATTCCAAAAAATTCCAAACTTTTTCATTCCACATCGAACTTTTATTAAACTTCACCAAATAAAAACCTCTATAAAAAGGAGGATATATCTATTCTCCTAGACATTTTTATCACACACACACAACTTTAAATATAATATATTCTTATCACTACTTTTTCAACTCTCCTTAATTTTCGTGTTGAAAAGAAGTGCACAAACAATTGAAGGACGGAGGGAGTATAAACAAAAATATTTATAGATAGTATCATACTATAGTTATAAAATTTAGGGTTTGTTTCTCATCATCCCCGAAACCCCTTCAAGTGCTTCATTCTCAATTCTCTATTTTGTGATTTTTTGTATTTTTCCATTATTTTAAATTCTAAAATTCCAAACTTTTTCATCCCACATCGAACTTTGATTAAACTTCACCAAATAAAAACCTCAATAAAAAGGAGGATATATCTATTCTCCTAACCAACAATTTAAAATTAATTAATAAGATGACTTGAGTAATCCCTTTTTATTGACATATAATTCATTGAATATACAAATCATACGGAGAAAACGAAGGCCAATTTCAAATATTTCCCCCATTCCATACCGATAAACACTACTTTGGTTCTCATTAAAGAAGCCCTGATTTTAGAGAAAAAAATATGAAATTACATGCAAAATCCCCAGTACACGCTCACGAACTATCTTAATTAACAAACTCATAATTAACAACCACGCAAAACACAGATCACCTAGCCAAATACAAAATCCTGTCCCAGGATTCTCAAACTCTAATAATGTAAAAATAATAAATCATTATCGATTAAATTACTAAATAAAAAATATCGAAACGAAGATTATGAATAAGCTTAGGGTTTTCGCCATATCATCCCCGAAACCCCTCCAAGTGCTCTATTCTCAATTCTCTATTTTGTAGTTTTTTGTATTTTGCCATTATTTTAAATTTCAAAATTCCAAAACTTTCTCATCCCACATCGAACTTTTATTGAACTTCATCAAATAAAAACCTCTATAAAAAGAATACATCTATTCTCCTAATTAATAATTTACAATTAATTAGTGGGATGGCTTGAATAATCCCATTTTATTGACATAGTTATGCGGATTTTATGAAAATATATGTAAGTCAAAATTTTAAAATAAATATGACTTTTCGTTGTGCATTGCATATTATAATAATACAAATATAACTAAATAAAAAGGCACGTATGAGACTTTATCACATACAATAGATGCATATGTAGTTTCACAATATTATTGATGATAGGAACGAATAGAATAAAATTACAATAAATTTTAGTTTGGCTCCAATTAGAATTAGGATTTTACATTAAATTGAGGTGAAACGAATTAAATAGTATTATAATAATTTTGAGTTTAACTTATCATAACTCTTGAACATGATATATATGTAATCTATAGTTTACAAAAATTAATCTTAAAATAGAATAGGCAATCCATATTTTATAAAACTCACATTTTTATTATTAGTATAAATATAAATTAATTTATTTATTCACTACAAACAAAATCTTATTCCCTCCAAGTGCTACACGTATCGGGGATTAACATGTATTAAAGCATAACTAAATACGAAAAGCATTGCAAAATTTCTAGCATAAGTAAATTTGATTGTCCGATCTTACTCCCACTCTCGAGTTTCCAGCGGCTAGACGGCTATTGAAAACATTTGGAAAAGTCTTGACTCTTTATTAGTATCTTATTTATTCAAGTTATTATATGCACTTAGTTTTTTAGTTTCGATCAATATATTTGGCTTAATTTCACTAGAGAAATACTTAGATCTATGCTAATGGTAAAAGAACTTAATTGGCAAAATATGAGTCGTCTAATTTATTCTTATTATTATCATCAAATCAAATATGGTTTTAAAATTTAGAGTTTTCGCCACATCATCATCATTATAACTCCTCCAAGTGCTTCATTCTCAGTTCTCTATTTTGTGATTTTTTTGTATTTTCCCTTTATTTTAAATTTCAAAACTCTCATCCCACATCGAACTTCTATTAAACTTCACCAAATGAAAATCCTTTATAAATAATACTATATTCTATCAATGTAAAATCACATTTAATTGCTGGAGTTGTTCATAACTTCATATCAATATTATTTGAACTACAACGTCAATTTTATTTAGCAAAATAATAATAACAAAAAAAGTCTTCAATTTATTTTGCCAACAAATTTTTTTTTTTTTCAAATTAAAAATCTTTATAAACGATTCAAAACATAGCAAATTAACTTAGATTATTAGGTAGCCCGTTGAATGTTTAATTTAATGAAAAATATACAATATATTGTATAATAGTAACATCTAAATGGTATACTCTAACCAATAAAATAAATAGTAGAGAAAATACAAAATTACAACAAACATGCAACAATCACAGGGCATTCTCTTCTCTAATCCCCAAAATTGTATGTGTTAATTTCCTCATTTCAAACTTCCAATATACTTCGCATTGCCCAACCAAAATATTGATGAAGTAGTTCATATTAGTACCATGTAAATAATATCATGATTTTATCAAAACTGATAATAAACTTTATAACAACTTATATTTACAAATTTAAACAGATCATAACCAGAGTTATGTATTTGGATAATTAACGTGTATTATTTTATAGTCTTGAGACAATATGAGACTATCATGCATTATTCTGCAACCATGTAACGTATCGACGATCAGAGACAAGATGAGACTATTGTATTGGAGATAACCATATAGCATACCGACAAAACGAGACGATAAATCAAGAAACAAATAAACATCATGTATAAATTCATATTTTATTCATAAAGAAAATTTCGATCTCTAATCTAATTCATTCTATGCCAATTATTATATTCAATTGTATTTTCTTTTCAATAATTCCTTCCAACGATAATTAAAATAAAAATACATGTCACAATATCTTCATTAGAAAGTTATTCTTCATTGAAATCGTAATTCTTGATATTATGTCAACTAACTATAATATTGATATTTATGTTAATTAACTATAGAATATATATCTATTCTAAATCATCTTGAATTTTCGTACGAGAGACTACGTTCAAATCTTGATATTATGTTAATTAACTATGAAATATATTGGGATGAATCAAATTCTTTAGAATCTACTTTTTATTTTCTCCTAGTATGGTCCATCCGTGCAATGCACGGCAATAGCTGTAATTTAAAAAATTCAAAGATATTAGACATGAAACGTAAAATATTAGTATAATTTGTTCGGTAATACAATCTTTTTAAAAAAAATTGTCCTAATTAATTAATATGGTGTTAACTCGTGAGATGATTAAGCAATGTGTACGCCTTCTCAATTCTCTACAAAAAAAAACAATCAGTTGAAAATATTGTCTAGCAACATATTTATGAGTAGGCTAATGCTTATTCGGATGTGTTTAGTTAATTTAGTTAATAAATATTTTTACAACA
>JAYJMF010000028.1:847128-858378 GCA_036873715.1 Salvia sclarea
CTTTTGCTAAATAATTCTTTTTACTTATTTAAAATTTCTCAAGATTTTTCTTAATCTCGTAAATTCATATCTCTTAAGGATGCAATGCCCTAATTAATGAGCCCATAATTGTACTTTACGTGCTAATTCCTGCTACAGGAATTCGGGATACTACATTAGTGGGGCCCGCATGATTAATAGGTGGGTCCCACAAGTGGTTCCATATGTGAGACGAGGTGGGTCCCACGTAGGTTCTAGGTGGGTCCCACGTGGACACCTAAGAGGGGCACCTAAGCCACTTTCTAGAGAATTCTCCATTTTTCTATACTTTTCTTTAGATTTTTCTATCTTTAAGTCGGTTAGAAGCTTCTAGAAGCTTTTTGAAACTCAGGTCGGACCTCGCCACCTCGGAGTTCGAAATTCAGTCACCTCGGCACCTCGTCACCCCGGCACCTCGGTACTTCGTCACCTCGGTACCTCGTCACCTCGACACCTCGGCACCTCATCACCTCGGTACCTCGTCACCTCGGCACCTCGGTACCTCATTACCTCGGCACCTCGGCACTTCGTCACCTCGGCATTATAAGCTGAATGACCTCATCACTTCGGCTTCCCCAGGCACCTCGTCATCTCAGCACCTCATCAACTAGGCACCTCGTCACCTCATCATTCTAAGCTGAATGACCTGGTCACCTCTGCATTCTCAGCCAAGTGACCTAGTCACTTACACCCTTCTTTTTACTTAACTAAAATTTCTCAAAGTTCTTCTTAATCTCATAAGTTCATATCTCTTAAGGATGCAATGCCCTAATTAATGAGCCCATAACTATACTTAATTACACACTAATCCCTGCTCCAGAAATTAGGGATACTACAGATGTACTCCCGTTTGGACTCATCGGGAGCTCGTATGGTTCCGCATACCATCTCAAAGTTCTTGGAGGTGACGCTGGGGGTCTTCGCTAGGCAGATCTGAGAACTTGGGTAAGATCTGCATGAAGGTATGCCTCAGCTCCCAGTTCTCCTCGATCTCGGGTAAGACGATGCCCAACTGCCCCAAGCTGTTGTTGCTAGGGAACATCATTTCCCTTAATGTCTGCCCCGTGGGCGGTGGTGGTGGTTTGATATGACCAACAAGTACGCGGAAGCAATGGAAAGAACTCTCGTCAATAGATAGGTTGGTTCAACCCTAAAACTCGAATTAATCTCAACTAATTTTAAATTGAAGTCACAAACTACGTACCCAAAATTCAAACAATTCGCACGAAAAATAAAAGGCTTGGTTTAACGAGGGGAAACGATGGTTGAGAATAGATGGCTGGAAAAGGACGGATGGTGGATGATGGTGGCTGGGGAAAAAACAAAAGGAAAGGGATGAAGAGCTTACCGAAACGAACCCCGGATCTACTTGAATCCGAAACGCGTCTGTGGATCGATCTTCGTGGCTTGTCTAACCCGGATACTACTAGATATCACGAACGAGACAATTGATTCAAGCTCAAAAGTCGCCAACTTCAGAACTCTACCAAGAACTAGGGTTTGTGCTTTGCTAAACACGTGAGACAAAGATGAAAGTATATTTCTTATCAAAATCTGTCTGCTTACAAACGCCACAAAAACGACAATAAATACTAAGCTAAAAATTCGAAAAAAGGCTAAACACATAAAAAGGTCCAAAGGCCCAAAACACTTAACTAACAACTTGTGTTAATTGGGCTTTATTTTAAAGGACGAATAAAAGAAAAGAAACCCACGAAAATCGGGCCTTCACTTGCACGACTTCAATCTTGGATGACGGTCCAATTCACCCATTTGTACTGCTTAACTCCAACATCTTCATCTTCCAATTTCTTCCGGATAATGCACTGGAAATATCCTTGGAGCTGCTTGGCTCTCAACCTCGTAACTGGACCTCTCAGCTGCAACTCCGGGTTTCATTCATCAGCGCTGGGTCTCGGCTCATCATGATTGGTCATTTCCTCCGTCAACCATGGCGTTGTGCCTTGGTGCGTGTCTTCTCAACACTGGAGCGTTCCTCCTTGGCCTGCCCTTCCCCCTTCACAGAAGCTCCTCTTTCTCGAAGTTGAGACAAGATCTCCTCCTGCTTGGTCAGGGGAAAAGTGCAACAAGCGGAAAAACACTGCCTGGTCAAGGTAAGGTGAGTAAACAAGCTAGAATCGCCCATTTCCTGGCAACGGCGCCAATATGGCGAAGACGCCGGCTTGGTGATTTTGTCGTCGCTCGGGCGACGTCCCCTGTTGAGATAAATTTGTAATATCCGAGGCTCCTTTCACTGTTTATAGTGCTAAAACCGAGTATGGCATCCTAGACCAAGTAGGAAACATAATTGGACTCAAATAAGGAAAAATAAGCTTGTTTCGGACCAATCCGCCCCAGGACTTCTCGGCCTGGGTCTCGACCGAGAGGTGGCCCGAGAGGCTTCTCGGGTTTTGCGCAATGTTTTTGTTTTGGCTCATTTTCCCTCATTCGGACTCCAAATCACAGACGATTTTCACCTACGGCCTTCTATATATTGTAATGTAATTCAAGCTTATGCATTCCAAACTCCTCAAAGTATCCATCATATTTATACCATTTTTCTCAACTTTGATCCTTAAGTCCATTGGTCTCGTTTCCTTTGGTCTCTTTAGATCGTCACTTCAACACTTGGATTTTCTTCATCCAAAAACCTACAAAACATAACAAAACATACCTCAAGTGTAATAAAACTCAAAACATATAAAGCAATACTAAATAAGTGCAAAAGACCAAGAAATAAGCCATATAAACCATGCTCAAAAGCGGGTAAAATAGGGCGTTATCAACTCCCTCAAACTTAAGCAAAGCTCGTCGTGAGCGACAAGAAAAGAAAGCGGAGAAAGCAAGAAACAAGGTAATGAGATATGAGCAAAGTGAGTCGAACGACCTCAAAGCATAAATATTGATTGGACTCGATTACAACTACAACCTCAAGCTCGTTTCAACAACTATATAACAAGCTCAAATTAGTGCCCTTTTACAGTAAAACCTCTATAATTAATAACCTTGGACCATGAAAATTAATTAATTTAGTGAGATATTAATATATCGATAAATTAATATTTCATTAATTAAAAGAGAGACTTTCTAAACTCATCAAATTTTGTACATATGTATTGAAAATAAATGAATTTATATATGTTTCATTGATTTTATTCATGTATCATATCAATCCATTATGTACAATTAATTATTATATTCATGGACGCATGTATCAATTCATTCTAATTACTTAAATTTACATGTTTACATTAATTCGTTGCACTTAAATTACTATATAAATTTAGAGAGTTTATTAATTTATAGAGTATTAATTTATAGAGGTTTTACTGTGTATGGTGAATTAAGATTCTATTCAAATAGGCTGGCTGATAGTGGCTGATAGTGGTTTTTCGTGGACATACCAAAAAGAAAATTTAGGCATATCTTTGATGGACGGAGGGAGAATGAAATTTTAAGAATAGAAACGTAAAATTTATTTGGTCAAACAAAATTAAATATATTTTTTATTCGTTCAAATGAACTTGATGATACAAACACCACAAGTTAAAAGCGAATGTTAATGTTGGAAGAATGTAAATATCCTTTTATAGAGGTTTTCATTAGGTAAAAAACCATAAGAATTCGATATGATATGTTAAGGTGTAATTCTGAATAAAAGAAATTGCAAAAGAGAAGAATATTTTTTTGTTGTTGCAAACGGTGTATTTGATGAGAAAAAATATTAAGTCTACTTCTGTACAATTTCGATGTGGGATTGATACAAAATTGCAATTATTAATGGAATTTGAATGATTAAAATGTAAAAAAATCCATGAAATAAAAAATTGAGAATGAAGGAATTGGAGGATATAATAATATATGAAGTAATAATAATAGGTATAATATATTATTTCAAGATTTACATTCGATCCTATTATTAATTAATTGTTAAGAAGATTAATATGAAAATTTAAAATCTATTTGATCAAACAAAATTAAATATTTTTTATTCGACCAAATAAACTTGATTATACAAACATCACAAGTTAAATGTGAATGTCGTGTAATGTTAGAAGAATACAATTATCCTTTTATAGAGATTTTCATTAGGTAAAATCTCATAAGAATTCATTGTGGGATAGATGTTAAAAGAATGTCAAAAATCTATAAAATAAAAAATTGAGAATGAAGCACTTGAAAAAATTTAAGAATGATGTGGTGCAAACTCTTGATTTTATAACTATATAAAGATGATTTCATTTTAACTACGCACACAATCTTTTAAACATAGTAAGATTAGATTACAAAGAATATATGACCTTATTATGGTCTCCGAAAATTAAGCAGCGTTGCTACAATTTGAAATCTATAAACATGATCCTCTCACAATTCAAAAAGAAAAAAGAATTAGAAACAAAGATGGTAGTTGGTCAGTTTCCACCAAGCTTCGATTTTTTTTTTCTTTTGTGGTATCAAGCGCGACAAATGTACACAAATAAATATGTATCGCAGCCAAGGGATACCTATATTTCAGCCGTTACACTCTCAAGTCTCATGGACCAACATTTATAATATTTTTTAAAAAATAATCATTATCAATTCAGATAAATACACATATTGTATGATTATCATGTTCACCTTCAAACCATGATGCTGACTTTTTCAATAATGTCATTTTCCTGGAACCACCCCCATACTCAATTTGCAATTGAAATGCTTAATTAAAATTTAAAAAGTTTCAAAACTGATCGTGTTCAAAACAGTCCTAATTTAATATAATTCCATCAATCAATTAAAAAAACATAATTAATGCATAAAAACTGTGGATGACCCATATAATTTGAATGGATCGGAAGAATTAATATGAACTGAAACGAATTTAAATAAATTTATGGAAATGGTGGGATCAAACGTTGACTAATATTTCCAAGCTGCAGAGACACGGTGGAAATTGACGAAGTTGTATGATTCTTAGCTTTTTCGTCAGTTTTTCAAAGTAGGATTAGAATTGTATAATGTTGTAGACGAAATTGGAGGAGGGTTGGTATATTAAATGACTTTTGACTTTTGATTGTTTTATGATTGAGTTATGGTTTCATATAAGTATGTATTTAGATTTTAGATGGAGAGAGATAAAGGCAATATTGGAAAAAAGTAGAATTTGGTGAGTCGTTTTAAGTCAACTCTACAACGTGTATTTGTAAAAGTAGACTATTTACATATACATGTATATATGGGTGGGTTAAAACTTAAAATACAACCATCTTTAAAATAAGAATTAAGAATCAATCTCCATCTTTATTTGATATTTATAAATATAAAAAATTTATAGATTTAATATGGTTATTGCAAATTTAAAAAATCAATCAAATTCCCAAATTTTCGTTTGTACCAACCAACAAACATTTCAAATGACAGTATACATATTTGCAAATAGCACTGTACGTATATATTACTACATTCTCATTGCAAATATCACTCTACATATTTGCAAATAACAGTATACATATTAAATTTGGAATTTCAAAATAATAAATATATTTTGAAAATAAAATCTCATCAAATCTAGACCACCCAATCTTCAATATTAATGAATGGGATTGGTTCTTAATTCCTATTTAAATAGGGGGTTGTATTTTATCCCTCCCCTACATATACATAATACGCTGCCAAATTCGTAATGAAATAGAGTAACATATCATGAGATTGCTGTTAAATATACACCCTTGTAATACGACCATTCGTCCAAATTCAAGTTTCAACGTTGCATCAAATTACAACAATTCATGAAATCAATATTTATGGAGGCACATTTACGTTAGGTTGGCCCAATTAATATATAAATAATGAGACCGACAATAATAATAGGGGGCGACAAACAACAAATGGCTCCGCCTTCGGCTTCGATAATTAATATATAGATAATGAGACCGACAATAATTATGCTTTTACGGCTCGCTCCTGGTTTCCCTTCGGCTCCCCCTCACTCGACTCATGACTTAGAATAAGAGCGACAAACAATTGGACTAACGTTAGGCCGACCTAACACAAATATTTGTTATATTTTTGGGACGCGGAAGCAAGAAAATAATTAAACGATTCAAAGACATAAGAAGAAATAAATTATAGAGATTAAGTCGTTTCAGTTAGAAAAAATTCATAATCTAAATAACAATATATTTTTCTCAATACAGAAATTAATTCATGTGCATACATCTTAAAATGTCATTTATAGTGAATAAAAGTGTAATTTGTTTTAGTCTACGGCTATAAAGTATCATTTATAGTGAGAAAAAGTGACATTTACAGAAAATAAAAGTGTGATTGTCCGTACAAAAGACCGTCTATTTTTTAAAATATACTAGTAACAAAGAAGTGAAATTACCAAAATACCCTTATTTTCTGCCTCGGTGTATGCATTCAAGGGACGTATACCCAAAATCAATTTGAGTTTTCTCCATTACATAGTTGAAGTTGGCAGAGGCATCTGACAAGCATACGGTAGAAAAAGAGAAGCTCACTTGCCTTGAAAATATGACTAGTTTGGAGGGCGTAAAAGTTGAAAGTTAAGCAATGCCAATGCCTCCTTCACTTCAATTATGTATAATGTAGATAAGCAACCAAAATCAAGTGAAAATATGACTATTTCTGGTCACTTAATTGTGAATGGAATGTGTAAAGTATAAACAAACCACTCGATTTTGGATTTGGATTTTAACGATATCTAAAAAATTTATCGAAATAAACATTGAGTTAAAGTTTACTAACCATTAATAACTTAAATTTTTGGAGTCCGTAGTCAATTAGCAATATGAAGTTACTTTTGGAATGCTCGATGATACATCAATCACAAAAAAAATGGTTAGAAAATGATTTGGAAGTCATTATCCTGAAAATTTATTGATTTGATTAAATATGAAATTTATGAAAACTGAGGTTAAAAAGCAGTCGGACCGTTCTTATTAAGCCCGGCCCATTATGAACCCGAGAAAGAAGCCCAATGTGATATTAAAAGAGGGTAACTGCCACTGGAGTGGAACCCGCTCAAACTTCCACAGCACGATTTGGAGGGAAATTTTCAATTTTTCATACAATAACTGTTCATTCATTCATTCATTGATTTGATGTGATTTGATTCATTCATTCAAGATTGTTTTTTTTCTTTATGTTTTTAGACCATCCAGATACTGCTCCTATGAGTCGCTCATTATGAGCGGTAGTTCAGATTCTTCTTTTTCTTTCGGGATCAGAAAACGGCATCAATTCGATTTACCTGTTCCGCCGCTTAAAAAGCTCCGGCTGAACACTGTTGGAGTTGCGATTCTGCATATCAAAACCCTCAGTCTGCCGTTAATTTCGAGCTCCACCAGTCAATTTTGCGAATCCCTTTTTCTCGAACCCTTCAAACCCTACACCATTGGCCGGAAATTGAAGTTATGTGATTTTGTTTTTACTGACGGTAGAGTCAGCAAAAGGCATTGCCAATTGTACTTCGATTCTTCGGAGAAGAAGATTTATTTGTCAGACGGATTGGTTCAAGGTTTTAGGGGGAGCAATTATTCTTTTTCTAGTCTCAGTGCTAAGATTTCGACAAATGGGGTTTTCGTGAACGGGTTTAGGATAAATGGAGTCGTTGAGTTGCGGGTTGGTGATGTGGTTGGGCTTGTGTGCAGTAACAAGGAGGCTTGTGGGTTGATGCCCAGCATTGGATTTCTGGTGGAGGGAGCTGTCTTTGCGGAGGAAGTGGATTATAGAAGTTCTATTCGATTGGACTCGTGTAATTTTCATTCAAAACAGACTGGTTTTACAGTGAGAAATTGGAGAGGGACCAATAATACGAGTGTTCTTTTAAGTTATTGTAGAGATATACTGCGTAGTGATAACCCTGTATATTACATACAGAAATTTATTGATATTAGCTGGGAAAATAGGATCCATCTTTCTTCTGGAAATGGATTTAAGGAGTGTCTGCGAACGTCCTCAGATAATGGTGTCGAATCTAGTTCAAGTAGCAGGCTTCAAATCGGATGTCCGAAAAGGAAAAGGGTGTACTCTAGGGATGTTGATGCTATTGAGAATTGTCAGGACACCCAAAAGGAGATCATAGTGATCTCTGAGGAAACCGCTGAGCTTGAGTGTTCTAATTTTGTCAGTGCTGCTAATACTTATACTGAGAAGTGTAATGGCATCATTGATGAGAAACATGTTTCTGTTGCTTGTGGTAGTTCTACTGGCATGTCTTTGGAAAAGCGAGATTCTCGTCATTGTAAAGACCTATTGGATTTTAAGCATCGTGGTGGTTGTATTCTGCCACCAGGAAAGAAGTTCTATCTGAACCGCCTCCAATTTAGAGGTAAAGATATGGAGGAGAATGCTGATGTTGTTTCATTGCCAGAGCTCTTTCATCCCATTGAAAGCCTCGACCGTGTATTTGTAGCAACATTTACTAGTGATATATCATGGTAAGATAATAGAAGCATCCGCTTGTCGACTTCGATATTTGCTTGATTGTGCAATATTCTTGAGTCTCTTATTAGAGAAGCAATTCTCATTTTCTTTTGCCAGTGTTAACTTATACATATATTGGTCTTTGTGTTTACTTGTTTGTGCTATGCTCTACATTGATGGCCGTTACACTTAATAGCATATTGTGTGTAGGTTTCTTACTTATTGTAAGATTCCTGTCCATCTACCAGTGACAATTGCATGTCACAGCGCTGAAAGGTGTTGGAGTGTAGATCCTGATAAAAGAACTTCAGTTCCATTCGCACAATACCCAAACTTAACTGTGGTGTAAGTTACTTATTAGAAAATCCCATTTATAGGATGATGAGATTGCTAACTGAGATTAGAGTTGTTATGATGGAGTCTATTCTTAATGATAGGTATCCTCCATTTCCTGAAGCTATAGCTTTTAATAATGATCGTAAGAAATCAGGCATCGCTTGCCATCACCCAAAGTTAATTGTGCTGCAAAGAGAAGACAAATTACGTGTTGTCATCACATCAGCAAATTTAGTGGAGAAGCAGGTTTGAATTTCGTTTTCATGCATTATATCATATTAATGTGGAAGGTTATGCATACTTCTTATATGAGTAGTAAAATTTAAGTATTCACATATCTGTTGTAGGCTTAACTTTCTAATACCAACCTCTATATATAAGCAGTTATTTCAGGACCATGTTACCTTGACAAATACCTTGATTTTCTTTCATATCTGCAGTGGCATGATGTAACCAATACAGTCTGGTGGCAGGACTTCCCACGATTAAATACTCCCGATTGTTTATCTCTTTTCACCCGTTTATGTGTGGAGGAAATCAATATAGGTCCGAAATGTGATTTTGCTGCTCAGTTGGCTGGATTCATGGCATCTCTGGTTGCTGATGTGCCTGGCCAGGCCTCTTGGATCTTGGAGTTGATCAAATATGATTTTAGTGGAGCTGCTGGATACTTGGTTGCTTCTGTGCCAGGAATTCATTCACCAAGAAGTCCTGTGTATGAGTCCAAAAATCTTTTAGTGGTCAGTAGCTTCTATACCTCATACGTGCTATATTTATTGTTCAATGAGGATGCTAACTCTGATGTATAATAGCAATCTCATTTTTCTTCTTATATCATGTTATGATTTTAAATTTTACATTAGGTTGTTGCTGTATTATTTGAGCTTTTATATTTTTCATTTTCTTAAAGTGCAAAGTCATTTGCATATTGCAATTTAGACTGTAAGTTCACATGGAGGTTTTTGTTACAGTAAAGTAATGGAGAATAACAACTAGTAGACAGGAATTCAAAGAATAATATTGTTGAGTTATGGAGCCTGAAGGTATTGTGGGCCTGGCTTTGCTCGGGCCTGATCGTACTTAGGGCTGTTTTCTTCTTATAAATAAGGGCAACTATTCCATGCAATTGTATTCGAGAACATACTGTTTTTCTGTTTGGGCCGATCGTGCTTAGGTCTTGTTTAGGGTTGGTTTCTTCTTTGTGTAACTGTATCCGAAAATAATAGTGCAAAAATCCCTGGCTTGGCAGCGCCCCTAGACGTAGTCTCATAGAGACAAACTGGGTAACAATTCTCATGTATATTTCTTGCTTTTTGTAATTGCTTTGTGCCTTATTTCTTGACAAATATTAGAACTGAAATCCAATAAACAAAAACAGAAGATGAATCCTTTTGTTTTTTGGTGTGGCTGAGAAAAGCCAACAAAAGTAGCCCATGGCCTAACTTAATTTGTAAACAATAACTGAGTAAAAAGAATAATAATAAGAAAATAAAACTAAACAATCAGAAGCAGCTTGGCTTGTCTTCCTTCTTGAATAAACCTTTGTGCAACATTATCTTTATTAGTTTAAGGGCATTTAGATATGATAACATATAGCATCCCCATTTGAATTGCTTGTACTAGGATATTTTTATGGATATTTGAGTTTGGACAAGCTCTTCATGCAATTACATAAGTTTTTCTGGTGCTCAAAACTGTAGTAGGACTAGAGTCTAGAGCAATACAATTCCTACATGTGTAATCTACATGTTCTGCTGGAGATATTGCTGGTATTGTGAGTTTAATATCAAATATGTTTTCTATCTCAGGGTAACAAACATGAGTTATGGTCTTATAGTGCGAAATTTCTATCTTCAGTTGAAACATCTGTAGTTGGTTTGAGCCATATTTATCGTGCATCTGCGGACTCAAATGGGAAACATTTGAAGAAATTGGCATTGTTTCTTAGAAAATGCCGTTCGAATATGGATGGGATGTCAGAGGTTGTTTTGAGGAGAATGACAAACATACCTGCTGATGTCAATGCTGTGGGTGTTCTTATACCAAATCCAGAAGGCTTATCTGCGGGAGGTAATCTTCGTTACTTGTTAGTTAAGATGTTACTTGCTAGTATTTGGGCTTCACTTTCACACAGTTAAGACACAAAACATTTTCTTTCTCGTTAAGGATCTCCTTTTTTTATCTGTTTCAAACTAATTCAGTGCTCATTACATTGAAAAGTCTTCTACATTGTAATCTGCCCTTGAACTACTAATGCAGAAGTCGTTGGTTGAAGGTCTAGATGGTTTTCTAGTTTAATTGGTTATTCACTCTTAATTTTTGTGAGAAAACATAGAAAGATGGTCAAAACATATTACTGTTCATTATCTCTGTTGTGTAGGTCAGATATTACTCCCTCCGTCCACGAAGAGTGTTCCACTTTTGCCATTTTGGGTGTCCACAATGAGTGTTCCACTTTCCTTATTT